>VZTT01036974.1:0-33474 GCA_013400855.1 Buphagus erythrorhynchus | reverse complement strand
GGGAAAATTCAGCCCCCAACAGGTCTCCAGGGTGTGTCAGATCCATGCTCTGTTTTAGGCCCAGTCCTGAACAGGAGGAGAACAACTCAAGGATCTCAGTCCCTCCTTCCCTCAGAAGGTTGAGGGCTCCTACTCAGCTTTTCCAGCTGTTGGCTGGAACCACCCTTCCTTCAACTTCCAGCCAGGTTGGCCTACAAGCAACCATATCAAATCCTCTCTTGTTCAGGACTCTTATTTGCCATCCTGCTCCACCACTAATGCCTCAGCTTTGTTCTCCACACCCTAAAGTCAAGAAGGAGGAACAAGACCAATGAGAAGCAGCTGAGGGAGCTGGGGCTGTTTAACCAGGATCCCAGGGGGAACCTTCTCACTCTCCAAAATTCCCCAACAGGAGGCTGTTGCCAGGTGGGGCTCAAGCTCTGCTCCCAGGGAATAAGGATGGGACAAGAAGAAACAGCCTCAAGCTGTGCCAAGGGAGGTGTAGATTGGATATTAGGAGAAATTTCTTCACTGAAAGGATGTTCAAGCACTGGAACAGGCAAACCAGGAAAATGGTGGAATCACCATCCCTAGAAGTGTTCAAAAAACCTGTGGATGTGGCACCTGGGGACATAGTTTAGTCCACAAGACATCTAGGGGCTTTGTACTGCTTGGTTAATGGTTGGACTTGATCATCTAAGAGGTCTTTTCCAACATAATGAATTCTATTAGTTTATAATCATCCTGGTGCAAAAGCCCAGCTCCTGATTGCACTTGGATCCATACCATGTCCTCCATGCAAGTCCAGAAAAACCAGTGACCATTCAACTGAGCAAACACTACAGGATTAGGTGCTGCCCTGTGAGAGACAAAGCCATGGGACAGTGCCCTTAAGATGTTATTACTCATTAAGGGCACTAAAAATGAGCTAGGCCTTAAAAAAAGCAAAGTCTGCTAATGGTGGTAAGGGGAGATTACAAAAAAAGCAAAGTTAGGGATGAGGAAAAATCAAGGACTTTGTTTCTTTCCCCATGGATCTTCCACAGTTCTGTGAGAAGAATATTCCAGTGGACACAACCCCACCAATTTCACCATTAATAGGCATGTTAAACCAGCCTGTGAATAGTCTCATGAAGGAAAGTACATGGAGGAGCATCTGCAGGGGGATTAATAAGCTCCAGCTCCTGCAAGCAGCAGGCATCTTTTGTCCTTTCACATTAGCTCACCCAAGCATCCCTGATCCGAGACCCAGGTTTCTATGGCAGATGGCCTTATTAGTGTCCGTATGTGGTGACAAGAAAACCACCACAGGTGGCCCAGACAGCAACCAAAGCACTTCACCCCACTTGCCCCAAAATAGGCTCAAGATCATGCCAAGGGCAACCAAGATCAGAGCACTGAAAAGATGTCACGTGCAAGTAGTCCAAGTTACCCTCGCATGCCTTCCACACTGTTAAAGACTCAGCTGGAACATGTTGTCCAGTTTGGGATGATCTTCTGGACAGTGTGGACAATTGGAGACAGTCCAAGAGAAGCAGACAACAGTGACTGGAAATCTATAGGAGACAGTTGGCAAGGAGGGGTGGAAAGCATTTGTGATGCTCAGTCTAGAGAGGATGGAAACATGGTTACAATCTTCAGACAAACAAAATGAGAAAGAGGGAAAAAATTAAAAAGCATCCACTTTTCTCCATCTGTGGAAAGGACAAGAAGTCCTGAGTTTAATTTAAAACAAGGAACTTTCCAGTCAAATATTAAGGACAACTTTCCAAGTGCACTGACAGCAAAAGCATTAGACAGGTGTCAGAACTCCATTGCCTTCCTCCAACATCTGCTGTTAAATTAAACCCTTTGGGCTACACTGCAGAAGACCCCATAACTCAGCCATGAGGCAGTCAAGAGAGTTATGAGCCCATTCTGCACTGTGACATGGGGAATGGATAGTCCAACGCTAGTGAAAAAGAAATTAATTTCCAGCCCATCATAAAAAACACCACAAAAACAAAAAGCCACACAGCAGCTGCTGCTTAGAGGGACCTTTAAAAACCCTTCCAGTGTGAAAAGGCCAGTGAGGGAGGGAGTGGGTGCAGCAGCTTCCAGGGCTGGCAGGAGCTGGTGAATTGAGAGAAAAAATCCGCAGCAAAGCTGGGCCTGTTAAGCGTGGTGGGAAACAGAAGAGAAGAGCAGAGCAACAAAGCCTACCTGCTCTCTGTCAGGTGACATACCACCACACACTGCCCTGCTGTGCCATTGGCAAGAGGAGCCTTGGGCCCTCACAGGACCCTCCAGAGCTTGGGATGCTCTCTCCTCCAGCATACACAAGCCTCACTCTGAGCTGGTGGCTCCATCCTTAATGTGTCTCCAGGTCAGGCCATTTCCCTGTTGGAGCTCAGGATTGAGCCCCAAGGCTGGCTCTAGCACTTGATGGGTTCCAAGGTAAGGCAGGAGTACATGGTTGGGTGTTCTCAGCAGCCAGAGGAGGAAGAGTTTTGCAATGTCCTTGTTTTTGTCCATGTCCAACTAAATAAAACAATACATACATTTACACATATCCAACCAAAGAAATCTCAAGCACAGAAGCTTTTCAAGCCTGAGGCCAAGCTGGGTACACCCAAATTCTTCTGAAATTTACTTGGAACATAGGAAAGAGTCCACCACCCTCCTTGGATTTGGGTCCTAGCTGCCTGATGACCTCTTGTGTGAGTCAAAAATACATTTTTCTGTCTGCCTCACCATGGGTCTGCCCTATTCCCAGCCAGATACACTGGCTGGAGCTAATTCCTGCATCGTATCATCAAATTCATCCAAGCCAAAAATTTCTTGTGCTCTGTGGCCCAAATCTCCCTGAAATCCAGCTCTTCATGTCTTTTTGGTTGGATCTGGAATCCAGTAAACTGAGAGATGCCTGGAGAAACCAAACTCTGGATAATTGCTTTAGTACTCATCACAAAACACAGCATAATGCAGATCCATGATAAAGCGTGGGTCTCCTGGAGAGTCCCCTAGTGAGGCAGATATGTTTTGCAGGTGGTTTCACTCCAGATCAAGCCATTCCAGAATGACAGACTTGAATTTCAAATCCATAAATATTCCTCCTCAGTTTCTCCTCCCTCAATGACTTCTGCTTGTGTGAGGCTTGGCTCAGACCATCCCATTCACTGTATTTACAAGACTACAGTGCAGTCAAACTCAGCTCACATGAGAAGAAACTTCTGGACCTGTTCCACCACTCCTTTTCTTGTGTGGAGCACAGAGACACCCGGAGACATGTTTTCAGTGAACTATTATCCTCTGCAGTCTGCATCCTGCTTTGTTTATAGAGACTTCAGGGAGATTTGTGGGCCTGGTGATGAATTATAGGGAGAAAGACGAACATATTTTATTGTTCTGGGCAAGGAGTGCTGGAATCCTGCGGACATCTGGAGGAATTATTTGCAGAAAATTAACACAGTTTGTCATTTGCATGATGAACTTCTGGATTTCAAATGAATAATGGGAAGAAACCAGTGGGAGATGCTCATATCCCTGATGGAGTGAAGCCCCTTGACATGATGCTAAGGTTGTCATGATCTATGGAGCTGCTGACTGACAACTCTAAGGGCTCTAGAATTGAACACACAATATAACTGGGGGGTGTAAGCAATCTGCCACATTAAACACCGGGGCATTAATAATGGTTGCTTTGCCTCTGATTGCCGGAGTTTCAGATGCCCTCGTTCTGGCTGTCTCACAGGGCACGCACCTTAACTCCTTACTGACTAATTCCAGAGGACACAAAAAGCTAACACACCTGCAGGTATCCAGGTAGACTCATAGATTAAAACTTCCAGGCTCTCTTGTTTCTCTTTTGATGTGCCTTTGGGGATCGTGCTCTCAGCAGCTCCCTGACAGATTCCCCACCTCTGCTTCAGTAGCAGTTACAAATCCCAGGTGGGGGCAGATGATGTGCCATTACCAGCCCTGCACTCAAATTCACAGCATGGCAGAGAAGTCCTCAAAGTTTCTCAATACTCCAGTGCAGCACACCTCATCCTTCTGTATGTTAGTGTTTGCTCCTTGGGAGCTAGCTTCCTTTTCCCTGCAGCTCTAACATGCTCTCTTGGAGAGCTGGGAGCACTGCTTGCTAGCAGAGTGCTAGGGACCCAGAAGAACTAAGCCTGAGAAATGTCATCTCATCTAGCACATGGCTCTTGGTCTCTCAGCAACTCAGCTTCTGCCTTTGAAAACATGAAATATTTTATGATCTGTTCCTGAGTTGTTGCCTGTAAGACTTCCAAGTGTTTCCCAAAGAAGGGGGTGAGTGCCCCTCTGCTTCCCAAGGAAAGAAAGTTGGGGTACAGAAGGGATGGGAGGTCTCTCCAGGGAAGCAGAGTGGATGCATCAGCTGTGGCAGCCTTATTAAAGGAGAGGCAAGGAAAGCAGAGGGCACCTGGACTCAGATTAAATTCACTGTATCAAGTGCTTTTGTAAGCTCCTCAAAATTAATTTCCCAGTGCTTTCACCCCTGTATCTAAGCAGAGAGAGCAGCATGCCCCTTCCTCACAGCGTGCTGGGAAGATGAATTCACAAAGATTTTTGAGGCAAGAAAGCAGAAGAATGTCTAATTGATGGAAGACATAGTGAAAACCCCAAATGTTTTGGGCACCAGGACCACCCCACAATTGCCACATGATGAGGAAAGCAAGGGAAGTCCTCTGCTGCTGACTGCAGCCTCCCTGGGAGCACAAGAGGGCAGTGATCTGAGGAGGGGATAGCTACACTGATAGTATTCTCTGTGCAAAGGTGCTGCCAAAATATGCTGACACCTTTTCTTTAATAAAACAAAGTGCCACGCTGATTAACACGGGCAGAGAAATCCAGCCCTGTCCTTTCTGGAACCCCTCGAGGCTACAGTGTGATGAGCAAGGGGATGGGGTAACGCAGTTTGACTTCACCTGAGAGACAGTGAATGAGAACAACCCATGGATCTGGGGCAGATATGAGAGAGCCAGCCCAGTACCCACCAGTGCTCTGGGAACAACTGCAGCTCAGGGTATGGCTCTGCTCCAAGCTCTGTCCCTCCTTACTGGGACTGGAGCTGAGACAGGGATGAAAAATGAGCATCTGAAAGTCCGTATGAATAAGCTAATGCCGCAGGGCTGTCAGTCATGTGCTAATACCCTTAGCTAAAGAAACATATTGATCCTGATTGCCTGGAATTGCACTTGAAAAGGGCTGGGTGACATTTCCAAGGAGACACGAGCTACTTTCAAGTCAATTAGCGGCATTGGAGGATTCATGCTGAGGGGACACACTCACCTCCAAGGAATGCCAGGAGAGAATGAGAATTGAATTAAGCCTTTTCATACACCGAGAAACAAATCCTTTAATGGCCTGTAACAGCTGACAGGACACCCAGGGTCGCCAAAAGCATGCTGGCAGCAGCTAGGTGAAGAAGTTTCCCCATGATGAAGCTGAGGACTGCAGAGCAGCTGAATCATTGCAACAAGCCCAGGAGGGCATGCAGAGCTCCACAGGGTAATCCTCTAAAAAGGGAACAGAGGGAAGCAAAGTTTTAAGTTACATGTCAACAAAGCACGTGAAGCTCTTCGTTCCTCTCCAGGTACCTGATCTGCCTTGGGCCTCAACTGGAACGTCACAGCCAGCACATCTTACGTACCACTGAGTAGCGTGATCCTCGTGGAACAGGGACTTAAGTGAAGTCTTCTGCCAGCTGCCTTCCCAAAAATATTTCTTACTCCTATGGATCCCAAAGCTTCCTTCAGAGCCTAGGACCCCAGGCAGGTTTGAAACCACCACAGCAAATCAAAAGGCAGAGAAATTAGTGTAACTCTGCAATCCCTCTGTTTTTTCTATTTGCAGTGCCCTGACCCATACTTAGTTTCCATGGTTCCTTTTATGTTCTTATAAATATGAGGCTTGTACCTGAATTCAAGGCTTTCTGGACAGCTTTACAGAGATGATTTCCTGCTCTCTCACATCAGCTGCAGTCATTCTGTCTCACAAGCCAAGGAGCAGAACCCTTCAATCCGTGTGCAGGAGGGAGCAAAAGCCTTCCAATCCACCCACAGGGTGAAAGTGACCCCACCAGCTACAGACTGGCTGAGGCCTCAGAACTGAACAGGTCCCTGGAGTATTTGAATCTTCCCGAGTATGGCACAGGAAAATGGAAACAGAAGCTATCCCATATGTTTTCTCCAGCCTCAGTTCTGCAACTTCTCAGACACTGTGGGTTTCCCTGAGATAGCATCTCTCAGCCATGAGCCCAAAGCCATCTTCAACATACCAGTGACATTCAGAGGCCCCAGAAATGCCACCATGTTCTTTTGAGTGTTGCCACAGCCCAGGGAAAGCTGCCTGTTGCCCCCACCTTCCAAAGACAATTAGTTTATCTAAGCCTAAAAGCCCAGTCGTTCTCAGGCCCATCTTCATCCACACACCTACACCAGGGATGCTGCACTAAGAGCTCTAATGGGGCTCATCCTTCTATGCTACAACAGCACAGGTTTAATCGTGACATTTTTTACCCATCCTCACCATGATGCAGGTTTTCCTAGTCCAGTACAAATCAAGACTCTTTTGGTGCTCCCCTGGCTTTCTACCCTCCCCTCTGCTACATCCTAAACTGAATGATAGAGACAGACAGCTTCAGTCCTAAAGGAATTCAAATGTTGTTCTTCTCAACTCAGCTGAAGAGAAGAGCCTATGTTTATAAAGCTGCAGGCTTCAAGAAGAATAAATGAATCTCTTAATAACCCCCGCAGACAGGAGGAGACTTGGGAAATGGATCTTCCCATGGGTTTGCCATGGAGTGTTCCTTGAGTTTTTAACCAAGCATTTTGTCATCTGAGTTTCTCAGATATATGGCCAGTGATTTTCCAGAGCAAAAATGAAATCAGAATTCTGACACATCTGAAGAGTCCTGCAGAGTCAGAGCCCCAGTTCTTTCGGTGACTACAGTTCTTTCTCAGACCACAAACGTCTATCCAAAGCGCAGCCAAAAAGCTTAAGAAACCCATTTTTTCACTAGAACAACAGCACGCAGGGTGTCACGCTCATTTTGCAAGGGCTGTTAGGAGCCTGGATCTCAATTAAAGCTACCAGGGCTCAAAATAGCCTTTTGCAGTATTTGCAGCCTGAAACAAAAAGCATGGGTCATATTACTGAAAGTACCAGAGAAAGACAAAGGCTGAGGCTCAGTTTCAAAGTGACCCCTGCTTCAACACCCACTTCTTTTCTTCTGTGGATGGAATATGGTTAAAAGCAACACATAACTACCATTTAATGCTGAAGAAGTCGTCCGACCACACTGATGCTTACAGGTAGAGAGCTGATGCACACGAATTTCCAAAGCTGGTAAATGGTAAATCCAAAACACAACTGAGACTTAACCTCACGTCTTCCAAGCCCCTCCTTTCCCCCCAAACCATTGCACTTTGCTTTCTTCTTCCTAATAAAAGCCAGCTGAAGGGATATGGTATGGCTGCATGGACAGACTCAGCAAACAGGGCTCTAGTGAGGAGTACCACTGAGAGGAGAATCCATTCCCTCTGTGAGATGGGAAGAAAGCAGAGGGGCACAGCAGGGTGCTCCTGACAAGATGGGAAGGAAAGCAAAGGGGAGTTTTTTTGTCTTTACTGTGAAGAGACGTTTGCATTTCCCTTATTAACAGCAAGGCTCAGCCCTAGCTAGAGAACAGCAGGAGAGGCTGAAAAACAGGGTCTTTTCAAAGCACCGTTTCTCTATAAAATATCAAGCATGAGCTGCTGCCTGTGAAAGCAGCCCATTAGATTTCTGGGGTGCTCTCGCCCAGCCATACAGGAAGCTAAACTGATTAAATGACCTTTTGTGGGTTTCAAACAAAGCAGTATCACTTCCCCAGCCACCAGCAGCCCAGAAGACCCCATTAAGGGACTAAAATATATAAGAAAGTCAAATTTGGTTGTCCCAGCACCTGTGGAGACAAAGGGGATGGTTCTCACTTACAGGTCTGAAGGATCAAAATAGTATCTGGATGGAGATGCCACCATATGTGCTGGCCTATTTGGTTATGTTTTAATAAAAAGAGAAGTGGCTCCCTCTACTGCAGAGCACCACACCCAGGAAGGACTGACCCAACCACCCTCAGCCTCAGAAAGGAATCTGCCACGATGCCAGTAGAGTCACAGATGCCTTAGGGTGGGAATGGGGACAGACAGAGGTACCAGAAGAAGATGAGCTTGACAGGCAGGGTGATGAGCTGCTGGGTTAAAGGGTAGGTGGAAGTGGGAATGACCAGGTGTCCAAGGAAGCTGGAGGAATGGGAAAAGAGGAAGACTTCCATCAAGTCTTAAAGCTATTTGTTCTGGCCCTAGCTGCCATTATGAATTTCTTCTGACCTTGGCAAAGATGATGCAAAATCCAACCCAGTATGAAGTTGAAGGACGACTCAGGTAATATTTTTTTCTTCACAGCCAGCTTCAATTCTCATCAAATCCCAGTTCACCCCAGCAATCCCTATCACAGAAGCCTCAGCGAATCCAATGACCCCAGGAGTCCACACCCCTGCACTGGGAAAGCACTTGAATACACACACACAGCCCTGGGGGAGATCTTCCCTCTACCTTCTCATAGCTAGACCCGAGGGCTCAGCTGTGTCTTCTTACATAGATATTTTTTACAGAGGCAGAGGAATTAAGCTTTATTAAAATAAGGGCTGTGATTCTCTCTGTCACATGCACCCACGACGCGGGAGTTCAACGTGACCTGTATCACCACAAGGGCTACCAGCAAAATTGCAAGAACTAGTAACCAGGAGACCCAGGTTCAGGCCAAAGGCAAAGAAAAGACACAATGTGAGGAGGGGCTGAATATCTTGTATTGCTCTCACGTGTGTCCTTGGGTCAGGTGGGGAGCACAGACAGTGAGGCAAGGCAGCAATGAAACAATGCTGATTGTGTTTCCTTTGCTCTGTGCCATTCATACTCTAAAGCTGTTACAGCTGCAGCCACGTGCTCCCCACCCAGCCACAGACAGAGAGGATTTAATTCTCTCTAAAGATAAATCTCTAATCCAAAAACCTACGGATGAAAAATAGGGTTGGGAAAGGAAGCTATGACCAGCTTTCACCACCCAAAAAAGTCTGCACAACTGCCTGGGTGCCAATAGGACAGAGATAACGATATTGAGGTGAATAAAATCAATTGTTCTGTAAGAGCTTTCTGAGACCATTAGTTAATTAAGTTGCCAACAGATAAAGGTCTATATAAAAAGCTCTGATCACCTTCAGCACCCAAAATTAAAGAGGACTGGTGTCCACCCCCTGCCTACCTGCAAAATACCGAACTGTTCATTCTCTGGCTGTTCTCTTTCACAGAGCAGCAAGAGTTAAAAAACAAATCCACACTTCTGCAAAAGCAAAGGCACTGCCAAGCACAGAAACACCAGGGAGAAGGCAAGCACGCGGCTTGCAAGCTGCCCAGCTTTATTATTTCTTGAAACAAAGACATCTCTCCATGCAAATGTTTTTCAAGAGGTTCGAGAGACACAGTAACTGTCATGAGTCCCTTTCAGACACATCCACCTTCCTTTTGGGACAATCACTTGGGAGACAATGAGCAACTTTTTGCTTTGCCCATCCCAGCTGTCCCCAACCCCACTGCCCATGGCGAGGGAAACATGATCAGTACTGTTTCACTGCTACCTAATTCCACCTCCACACACCCACACTGGAACTAGGTGATCTCTAAGGTCCCTTCCAAACCAAACTATTTTAGGATTCTATGATCCCCAGCTCACCAAAAGCAACATCCCAGCTTTCCCCTTAAATGTTGAATTGGCCTCATTCTCCCCCCCAAGGAACGGTGAACCTACTCAATCCTTGCTGTGCTCTAGTGCCTCAGCAGAGTTAAAATCAGGCAGGGTCTTTTAAGCAAGTGCTCCCCTCCATAAGGTGAACTGAAAAGGAAAAAGGGATTTGGAAGCCCAAGAACAGATGGGAACAAAGAGGGACTGTTCTATAAAGACCTTCAATAACAGGGTATTCTTACGAAAACCACAGAGCATCATAGGCTTGGCAAACAGGAAAGTAAGACTCCAGTTACCTTTTTAAACACCCCTGAAGATGCTCCAGGACAAAGCATTGCTATTCTTAAACCCTGCCTTTCCAGAAGTATCTTTACCCTGCTGGTGACCCACAGAGTCCTTGTCACCACATTCCCACCCTCACATTTAAATCTCACTGAGAGCTGAAGTCAGAATTTATGTGGTTTACACACATCTGATGAGATGGGGAGTATAATTTTTTCCTGGCTCCCGACGCCAATTACAGCCCCCTCTGGGCAGTGCAGAATTGCTTTTGAAGAGGAGCTAGAAACACTTCAGCACTTTCTGAACAGATAAAAGGGGAACTGTCGAATCCAGTAGTTCTGGAGAAGAGAGAGATTTCTGCTTCCCGACGGCTGCTTGCAGCACTCTTGCAGCCTGGCTAGGGTATCATTAACCACAGTGGTGCTCCAGCAAAGTCACCAGCACCACCCCATGCTCCTGTTTGCCAGAGGAGCAGAACATTACTCAAACAGCATCTGGTTAACATCCAGATCCAAGGAAATTCATACACCCCTTGCTGCCATCCAGGTTTTCTGGGGCTCTGATTCCCGACATGCTCAAGTCAGAGCTGGACTCTGTTTTTCAGCTAGTAGGAAGGCAGCTGCTGGAAAGGCTGGAAAGACAAGCTCTAGGGAAAGACACGGGCACATCGCAGCACTTCCCTGAAACACAGCAGGGGGACAAGCTCCCAGTACATCACAACAGCATGACATGGCTGCAGGGTAGTGCATGGCAATATGACCCCTGGCTGGGTTGGTGGCACCCCAAAGCCAGCAGTGAAACATTAAGACAGAGCACAGCATTTTACCCTTTGTTTATCCCAATCTCCCAAGGCCTTCTAGACACGTACAGCTCAGGAACAGCTTTCATTACTTTGTTTAAACCCTTTCCAAGCCCATTTAATCTTTAGCATCCACAGTATCCCATAGCAATGAGTTCCACAGCTTGCCTACACGGCATGGCAAGCAATTTCTTCTCTTGAAGCACCCCCAAAGTAATTTCACTGCAGATGCAGAAAGAGATGAAAAAGCAGGGGGCAGTCTGGAGGAGAAGAAATTAAACCATAGCAGCTTTACGAAGAGCTGGCAAGGAAAGGTTAAATGAACTAGGTTCATTCAGCCTAGAAAAAAATAAAGGAGAAGACCAAGGCACAGAGGCATAACAATCTTCCAGTAGCTTGCAGGTTATTAAGACAGCAGTCGATTGTTCTCTGTGTTCAGTGGCACAAGAAGAAATAATTTAACTTGGAGCAAAGAAAGCTTAAGTTTAGACATCTTAAAAAAAAAAAAAAAAAAAAAAAAAAAAAAAATTAAAAACTTTCTCCCTAGAGCAGATACAGGGAAGTTGCAGAATTTTTCACTGGAGACATCTATGGAAAGGTTAAACAAACACCTGTGTGGAGGGGAAAGGTGTAATTGATCTTGCCTCAACGCCACACACAGAGTAGATTATGTGCAGAGGCTTGTTCCAGCCCTCTGCGATACCAACAATAAACTTTTTAACTACTTTCTTCATGCATTTTTAATTGCATTTTAATTTTTGTCCTCATATAGCTTGAGACAAGTGTAAAAAACAAAGCCATGGCTATTATATCAGAAATTACACGCTTTCCATTCCTTCAATGTAATAAAAAGATGCAAAAGTTAGAACAGATATATATTGAGCTATACAGTCACACCAATAAATATGTATGGGTGTCGCATCCCCTTTTGCTTTGCCAAAAATAGTACCAAATTATGCCAACCAATGAAAAACCACGTTTCATTAGGAAATGAACTTTAAAATACGAGATTAAAACGTGGTTTTTAAATCAAGATTTCCTGCTTGTTGATTTAAATCATGATTAAAAGGGTGATTTAAATCAACCACCCCGAAGAAAACAGGCTACCTCCTCAATCTTTAGGGTGGAGAAGACAGTGGTGCTCCAAAGCCCAGTCAGGTAATTTCGGTTTCTACTGCTCTGCTCTTTCTCCAGCTCAGCATTCCTACCATATCCATCTTTGCTGAAGAAAAAGAAATTTCTATCTGCAAGCCTGACCCCAAAGTCCCTTCCACTACCCTTCTCTGGACCTCGAGCCTGCACAGCTCTCATGCCCAAAGAGCATCATCAAGAAATTTCAAGCTGACACAGAATCAGTCTCAAAGAAGCTTCTCTGCAGCAATTATAATCAGATCCTCCCTGGATGCAAATAGTGTTTCTGAGTGTGGGCTCCAGTCAAAGCTTGTGAATAATTATGACAGGATTTCAAAACCTGCCCTCGAGAACAAGAGGAATGTGGAATCAACATGCTTGCTTGAGGGGATGGAGGTACACACAGAAGGCAGGAACTTCCTGCCAGCAAGAATGGAGAAGAGATTCCCAAAGACATCATTACAAATGGATTTTGAATATTTCATCCCAGAGCTGGTCTAGAACATCAGAGTGCCACAAAAGGTGGTGGCTCCACATTTCTGCAGAACACTCTGGTCTTGAGATGGCAAGGTCTTGTCTCCAAAGTCATGGCATAGCTTCATGCAGAAGAATATTTCACAGAGCTCTGAAGAGAACTCCAGAGATCCTTTGGTTTTCAGATTGCTCTGCCAAGACCACTGCCAGAGGTGCAAGACACTGGTGTTTCAGCGTGTACTCATCTGTCAGAACTAGGTGAACACCAGTTCATTTCCCTGGGCCCATGGACACAGATGGGACTGCGAGAGGAGGGAGAATGCCTGGACAGGACACTTCCCAGCTTTCTCTTTCCTCCAGATCAAAGGTATACCTATGGTTCTGAAGATTCCCCAAATGAATCCCACCATTTTTATTTATTTACGTATTTAACAAATCTGAGGTACCGAGGAACAATAAACCAGAAAAAAAGCAGAACTTCAGTTGTTGCAAAACCAGAATTAACTCTGCAGTCAACACAGGTAGAGATCCAGCCTACCTGACCAACCTCCACAGGCTACATGGAATGTCCCACTGCAAATCTGCCTCTCCTAATAGAAGAAGTGGATAGAAGTACTCTGAGCAGAAAAATGAAAAGTTTTCCAGCAACAGTGTGTGAAATGGAGACAACTCAGTCAGGCTAACATGACATCTCTGGGAATCACAAAGTCTTGACCCAGCTAGTCCATCCAGGAAGGAAATGCCTCATGGGCATTTTAATGGTCTTAGTGCTGGCAATTTCAGTGCACCAGGAACAGAAGTGGAAAATGCATCACCAAGGATGGAAGGGGAAGGAGACACAAATTGAAAGAAATAATCAGAACTCCAAGAAGGATTGGTCATCCCACAATCAACTTGAAATTTTGTCAGTGCCTACTGAGATTTCAACAGAAACAAAACAATTCCACCAAATGATGTTTCAGCACAAATCCATCAAACTAAAAATCTAGGATTTCATCACCAGTATGAAAAATTGTAATTTTCCTTGATTTGGCTTTTAAAAATTAAAAATCAAACATTATAAATGTCTTTGTTTCTTCTTATTCCTGACATGAAATGAAACAGAAAGAATGGCGCCCAGGCAGGATTCACCTGTCTTTATCTTCCCACCTCTTCTAACTTGCGAAAACTTCCTTCTTCTTTAAAGAAAATAAGAGTCTGTGAAAGAAAAGTTAACTCATGTTAAGAGCTGCATCTGCAAAAAAGTGAAGGAAACTTTGAATCAAGGACAGAATAGGAATGAAAGACAATAAAAACACTACTAAAAATAAGTTTTAATCTCCCCATTAAGAAAAGTCCTTCTCCTGTTCAGTAAAACTGAACCCCTTGGCAGTTTTTTTTTCTGTGAATTGGTTTTTGTATTGTTTTGTTTGGGCTTTTTTACCAATTTAAGATATTCCATCTGCATTAATTTGGGCAGCACAAAAGGGCACTGGGCAAGTCAGATTCAAGATTTTCAGCTTTGGCTCAAAAGCCAAAATCTGTCATTGATTGCTTGGGTAGAACAGCAGAGAGAGGCCAGAGTGAGCTTTAAAAACAAATTCAACACCTTCCACAGCCCAAGAGGCATCTCTTTCCATCTGCCATCTCAGGCAATTCTCCTTGCAGCATGAGAAGCAGTCCAAGACCTGAGCATATTTTGCAGATCCTCCTATGATTTTGCAAACTCACCCCCATGACAAGGGGAAGAGCCACCGTCTCATCTGCCTCTCCTCCCAGCAAGCAAACTGACTGTCTGGCCCTGGATTCTGTCATTAGAGACAGGAGTTGTTAAGAATTCATGCCTACTGCCAACACTGCATTTTTTGGAGAGGTCCTGCACTCAGGCAGAACTAATGAGCAGGCAAAGAAAGGGAAGAGCAGTTAAAGAAGAAAACACACAGAAATACAGCCAAAACGAGAATGCAGACTTATCTGTACATCTTCTCCCCTCCGAGGTACTTCAGCAGCATCGCATAACGAAATGTTTACCCATGGGAAGGGATGATTGTCATACCTGTGATAGGGATGAGGAGGCTGAGGGAGGAAGGATCTAACAGTACCCAGGCACACTGGAGGGCTGTGTTGGAACTGGGGCCAGGTTTGAAAGCACCCATCCTGACACATTCATTCAGCCGAGGAGATCACAAGGTGCAGGCAGTGCCTTCGGATGCTCCAAAGGCTGCAAATTCTCAGCTGTAAAAATAGGCCAGATAATACCTGTCTGAAGGGGATTTATCCTGCTGTATGTGCAAAATACTTTGCAGTCATTGGACAAAGGATTTTATCAAAATACAGCCAGAGGCTGGATGAGATATTAGCCTCCCTCTCNATATATATATATATGTATATAATCCTGCTGGTTTCTGAAAGCAGAAGGCAGAAGCAGAAGGCAGCCAGAACTTGGAGGCTTTCTTCCTGTGTTTCTGTGTGGAACAGCCAGCTGTGGAGCATGTGCTTACCACTAATAACAACTTTAACTGCAATGGAAGAGCAGAGAACTTAATCACATATAGAAATAGGACACACAGAGATGGCATTCACAGAGGGACAGGCTAACTTTGCACCCACAGAGCAGTCTACATAAGGAAGGATGCTCTTCAACGTACACATCTCCATGTACAGCTTTGCTGAATTGGTGCTGCCACAGAATCGTAACAAAAGCATTTCTCACTTCCATCTGTTTCTGTTGTAAGTCATAGTGTTACAGCAGCATTTATTCCTTCTTCCCTTTCTCCTCCCCTGCCTGCTTTTTCCCCAAGCATCCAATTTTTTAGGCCTATAACCCTGAAAATGATGAAAGTCTCCCATTGATTTCAATTGGCTTTTGTTTAAGGGCTTGATAGCAGAGAGAAAAATTGAATGATCATTCATTGAACAAGACAGATTTGGCCCAGTTCCTCAGCTGGTGTAAATCAGCATGAGCACTTAGAACTCGGAGGCTCCCTGACCTGTGCTGATGACTTAGTCCACTTCTGTGCACACCAGGAATTTTTATGATGCTGCCCTGCCCTGCCAGCACGTGGATCCAGCCTGCAGCTTTTAATGCTGATCAACAGCTCCAGCTCAGGATGGTGCATGATGGAGCATGATCCACCTCATGTTCAGGACAACTGGTGCCATGGGCTGGAAGACAGCTCTGAAGCTGCCAGGGTGCTCACCTGAAGTACAAGCCTTTTCACTGCCACCAGGTATTCCAGGCTACTGGATCATCGCTCCCAGCAAAAGGTAGAGCATCCCGTTAATCCCAGTATTCAAACCAGGATGCACCTAATGTGTTACACCCATACTCTGGACTGTGGCAATGGAAGGGTGGCACCTATCCATGAATTTACTTTGCCTTCCTTCCCCTCCTTGCTCACCAGAGGGAATTAGCCCACCTGGGATTAGAGCAGGCAGCCTGTGCTGGCAGCAAGGTATAAGGCACAGGGAGGCTTTGCAGCAGCACATGCCTAAGGCAAGACAAGAGGCATACCAAGCACAACTCTAAAGCCATGCTGCTGCTGGAAATCCCCTGGAATTACCTTTCCCTCATGATGCAGATATTCTTTCTTTCCATAGTTCACCTGTGGGCCTGAACAAGGTGCTCCCGAGAGGGGCAGGAGAGGATATGGTGCACTACAGTACTGCCATCAGGGCTAGCAGTAAGTTGAGGGTGTGAATAGGAGTGAGGAGACAGGATACAGGGTTAAAGTAGTCAAACCTCTGCCAAAATGTGTTTTTCCATGAGTTTTCACTTACCTAATTAGAGACATACTACGAGAGACAGTCTGGAGGAGCAAGAACCATTTGTCTACAAGCCTCTAGCATTGATCAGCTGAATCTTTCTTTCCCTACAGAGGAGATTGCTACAGTAGTCCAGGAAAGGAAAGGGAAAGGCAAAGCAGAGAAATGAACAAGCTAACAAGGGGAAAACCTCTGGCTGGCAAGTCTCTTGCTCACCTTGATTAGTCAAGCAGGATATAGATATAAAATTACAATTGCTTCCTCCATTCCCCACTGCCCTCCCTCTTTGTGTGGGGAAGATGTTAAAAACGTCAGACTTGATTTACCCTGACACACTGACTGACTCACGGCAGCTACAAATCCTCCCCACCAAACCAACCTCCTCTGCCTGCTACCAGGCTGCAGATGGCAGGGGAAGGAGGGGGAAAACACCATCTCCCCTTCTTGCTGTGCACATCAAACCAAACCCACCTCCAAAAAGCAGACAAAGCAGACAAAAAGCTTTTGTTCAGGTAGCTGACGCTGCTGCACGAGTGTGTTTTAAACAAGGCCACGCGATTTCTCCTTTGCTTTGTGCCTATCTGTGCTCATTTTTGTTGATGCAAGAATCTGGGGATGTGCTGGAGCACACATGTTCAGCTCAATCTGACCACTGCCAACTGAATTACAGCTCTATTTCACCTGGATGATTAGCTCCAAAAGGAGAAAGGAGACTGCAGGGGGAAAAGTAAACGCCAACCTATCCTTGTGCAAACTTCCAAAGGAACAGCTTAAGTGTGTTTTGGATAGAAAAGCAAGAGAAAGCTCTAGGCAGGAGGGAAGGAAAAGGGGTGGATAAAAGGAGAGAAGGAAAGATCTAATAGAAGCGGATGCGGTGCAGTCTGGGATATAGCTCTGGCACGTCTCCAGAGGCCAAAGCAGTTCCTATAGGATGGAGGTTTTCTTTTAAAAATACTAATGGGCTGATTTGCAGAGCTGCCTGGCTCCCAGGTCTCCCACAGAAACTACACCTCAAACATCATTAACATGTGTGCAGTGCTGAGAAAGCCTTCCAAATACGACCCTGCAGCCTGACTGCGGCAGCTAACTCAAACAGCACCCAAACAAGGGATGAAAAAGATCAGCCTTCCCTTGCCCAGGCACCACACACCACCCTCACAGGCGGGGATTGCTGTGGCACCATCACGGCTCAGGGCTGGCATGAGATCCACACACCTCGCTCTTACCTCTCAAGGCCACTGCCTCAGCCCCACGGGCTTGTGGTGTCCTCCACACCCGCCAGGCAAGATGGTCCTGGTGGGAATCATGACATAGCCCAGCATCATTGCCCTTCCTTCACCACCTGCCCTGTGCTTTCTCATCCAAGCACACAAGGTCTCACATGGTGGGAGAACACTGGGGACATCTATTCCTGAGGAAGGGAAGTGCTGTCAGTCAAACCACATCCTCCAGCACTCAGCCTCTGATACCCTGTGTCAAGACAAGAAGCCACAGCAGGCATAAGAACATAGCGACAGCCTTCCCAAGAGGAAGAGGGGGAAAACAAATGAGGATATCTATGACTCTCCTCTTGCCGCAAACCCTTTGATTACATTCAGCATCCCCAGGGATCTGCCTTCCATGATGTTCTAGTCCTGCTTCACATCTATTCATTCTCCTCTTTTGGACTCCACAGCAGCAAGTGATGATCAAATATATATGTAATTATGCATATCAGGAGAATGGACTTACCTTCATTTTCTTTAAACTTTTTGCTTAATGAGTTCACTGGATAACCCACATCACAAGATACAGCAAACCATCCTACTCCTCTCTGGACTGTACTTGGCTTGGTCAGCCCCTCTCTCAGCTGCCTCTCTACTCAAACAGCACATCTCAATCTGACTAATCTCTCCTTTTGTGGAAGCTCTCCTGTACTTTAAATCACAGACTCTACCTTTTTGAGATTTCCTACATCTTTTCCCCCAAGTGGCAGTTTTAGAGATAGAACTTCCCTCATCCTCCTGGTAACACATCTGATTCCTGGAACTGACCACCACTGAATGTGGGTTAGACATCCAAACCCCACTCCAATGCCGGCAAAGTGTCCCTTCCCACTATTCTGGATACTGAGGGATCAACAAAATTGTTCATATTGTACTTTTCAGAAGGTTGCTGGAAGGATACTTTGTCAAATTACTGGAGGGACCAACAAGACACATTCCAGAACTTGAGGCTACTTGTATTTACTAGCAGAACCACTACTGAGTTTATTTCTTATCTACAAAAACAAACCCAGAAACCTTTCCATCCCAAGAGAGAGAAAACACCATTTGCACAGCACAATACAACACAACTGTTCTCAGTGACATTGGCATGCTGAGCTTCCTTTTGCAATCTCCTGGTTAAGAAAAGTTCAAAAAAAATGTTGTGTTGTGTGATAAACAAAAGCAGCACAGCTGGAACTCCTGTGATACAGAATCACGTTTCTCTGTAGTTATTTATAAACTCTTCTTTCCAATAGTTGGGAGCTTCATAAACTAGAACAGATCAATAGACCTAAAAAGGTAGAGGCTGATCAGAGGGAATTAGATAACATTGGTGTACAGATCTTTAGAAATAGGAAGAGCTGATCAAAATGTGTGGGTCAGAAAGGCCTTTTTCTTTTTTCCCCCCAATCAGATATTTCCTCCATTTCCAAATAAAATTTTTTAAGTGCTGGTCTTAAAAAAGAGTGTATTTCCTTTTCTCACACCCAAGCTGAAGTAATTTCTGATTGGAAAATTTCCCCTTGGAAAATGCCAGAAACCAAATTCATCATATGGGAAGGGTGCAGGGAGAAATCTAACTTGGGTCTTATTTTCCACTAAAATCCAGTCACTGCCTTTTTTAGGCTGTTCAGAAAAAGAAAAACAAAAGCATTCTTTTCCCAGGAGAAGCACTGCAGCTTTTTGGACAGATGTGGTTATTCTTCATGTGCGAGAAACTTATGGGCTCCTGGCTTTTGAGACAGCCCAGAGATCACCCCCAGCCATGGGAATGTGAGCACAGCGCCAGGGTTTCTCTTCTGAGAGGCCAGAAACCACGTCCAACTCTCCAAGTCGCCTCGGAGCCACTTCCCCAGGCTGTCTGCAATCCAAATCAAATCACATCTGACTTCAGGCCAAGTTCAGGAAACTCGATTATCTTTCTCCCCCTACACGATGGGAGATGGCAAGTTGAGGGGAAAGAGGAGGAAGGAGTGAAAAATTAACACAAGCACTTAAGATGTTATGAAACTGCAATATGCATCTGTAGCCTGGCCCCTGGTCCTCCAGCCCATACATTATTTAACAGAAAAGAAAGCATAAATGAGCCAGAACAATAGCTAGAGGGTGGGAGAGGAATGTGTGTGTGTGTGTATATATATATATATACACACACACACACACATATATATATTTAATTCCATAAACCATGCCCATTAGTTTTGTTTCTTATTTAGGATACTGCATTAATCATGCTAATATTTTACAGCCAGGCTGTACACTTTAGCCATTACTTTAATCAAAGCCATCAGTGTACCCAAGAACATGCTACCAGGTGGGAATAGCTGCTACCGCTCACTGTTAATTACTTTGCATTTTACAGCAATCAGCAGCAGGGGCTGAGATCATAATAAATTCATGACTTATGGGTCCATAAAATCATTACCGTAGGAAAATATGTTTTATCAGGCATTCGTCGGGCTGCTGCTCAGAGAGAGATTTCTTGAAGGAAATGACACCCATGAAATTAAACCGATCCTTGCAGTCAGCAGAAATGCTAATGCGGGCACAAACAGAGCCGAGGCTTGTGCGGAGCACAGGGAGGGGAAGAGCGAGAAGGATTTCACCAGGCAGGAAGGAGGGGAGGCACTGGGGGAAGCCTGCTCACCCCAGGATAGGTGGGACAGAGGTAGGACAGGGCACTGAAAGGGAAGAACCAAGAGGAGGATGCAGGGTTGCTAAGGAGTCTCAGCATCATCACTGCCACAGCCTGAGCCTGCAGAAGCATTGCTCCATGAGGCATTTCAGCACAGGGACATAGAGAGAAAACTTACACTCTTCTAATAGGACAGTCATAAAATCATAGCGACCCACAAGGACCATCCAGCTCCTGGCCCTGCACAGAATCCCAACAAGAGCCTGAGAGTGTTGTCCTAACACTTCTTGAACCCTGGAAAAGAGGGGTCCTGTCAGATAAAGGCACATCGATAAGCTGATGTGCAGCAGCTTCATCAGCCTGGGCTATTTTCCCTCTCCAATGGCACTTTTCCCGAAGGGAACACCCTGAACCTATTCATGACTAATCACAAAATCTCTTTGCCTAAATAATGACACCGAGGGCTTTGCACACAGGGAATGGCAGCTTGGCCTGAACTCCCTATCCCTAAAAAGGGTCAACCAAAGGCCAGAGTTTTAATTCAATCCCCTAAAAGCCCAGGCAGGTTACACGGGATGTGATCAGCGCAGCACTGCTCCACATGGAGCACAGCAATGCCATTGCAGTAACATTGAGGGCAGAAGTGAAATCAAGCAGTGCCAAAGTGACATAAAGAAGCAATAAAGAAGCCTCAGGATTTGAGAAGCATGAAAGGAGCCTAAATGAACTTGCTGAATATTTTCTAAGTCTTTTCTGCACTTGCATAAAATCCCATGGCACTTGCAGAGTCATTAGCCCTGCCAGTTCCTAAAAAACAAACAATAAGTTCACTTCTGATTTTTTTCTTTTTCTGCAATCTAGATCAACTGAGTTTTCTTTGGCAAGAAGCCACTGGCTCTTTAGAACTCTCGTGTTTCTTGGCTTGTGAAAATGAAAAAGTGCAATGCCAACTAGAAAATACCCCCAAAATGTTAAATTGGCTAAGCCCTTGTTTTTTGCTGTTTGTTCCAGTCTGAAAATACTAAGGATGCTCAGTCATATCTAGTTTGTTTGGTTTATTCACCTCTTCCAATTACACTGTGCAAACAAGGAACATTATTTAGTGTTATTTAAGCATGAAATTATAACAGATCATTTTAAATATCAAGGCCCTAAAAAGAAATCTTTCTATCAAGGCACAGCAGGTCCAGATCTACTAGCTTGGTAACATCCACCAGGGTGGGCAGAAGGTGGGAAAACCCCGGTGGAGAGTTCCATGTGTAAGAGATTTGTTCTTTTCCTTTCTGGGATCATGAAAACCAGGACAGTTTGGCTTCAGGACTGCACTGCTGGGGATGGTATCTGAAGGAACATGGAAGCAGAACCAACAGTGTGGCCAGAGCAAACCTGATACCCCCCCAGAACATCCTGCACAGTGCCCTGAGCTCTCCTACTCCTGCAGACCCCAGAGGAGCAACACCAGCTGAGAGTCACCCGCAAGCTCCAGAGAAGATCCCTCTGGGTCTCATCTCCATGAGACATGGTCTGTAAGAGGGGTTTTGTTATTCCTTCAGCCCAGGTGGTTTTCCTACAAGAAAAGCCTGTGTGCAGCACCCCACACAGCTCTGGGTACCTGCATGCCCATTCCACGGAGAATGGGCCACCACACTCTTTTGGCTAAATCAGGATTCTTGGCCAGATCACATCACATCACAGTTCCCTCTCCAGACACTACACCTGGATTTCTTTTCCTTAAAATCTAGGGAGACATGGGAAAATACAGAGTGCACAGAACACCCAATCCATGCTGGCCAAAAGGAGAACACTACACTGTGGGAGATGCTCCCAGGTCTAGTTGAAGCTTACCAGAGATTTCCACCCTAGAGTCCAATAAACCAATACCACACAGAAATAATAGCCCCAGAGCTACATTAGCCTGACACCAACCTTCATCCAGATTCCAGCTACCTTGGGCGACACCAAAATGTCCTTGGTGTCCTACCTGGGGCCTCAGAGTAAGCCCCAGAGCTCAGGTTGCAGAAAAGCTTATGCCAAAACCTCCTGTGCACCCCCATCAGCCGCAGAAGACAACTCCAACCCCACTCCCCAGCCCCACAGAGTGAGCTCCCCTCCTTCCAGACCAGTTCTGGAGGAGAGGTGATCTGCCAACAAAAACTCCTTGTGTAGCACAAGCTGTGGATAAGAGCAGGTTGTGGCAGGGCTCTGCTGTCCCCACACATGCTGCTTTCCTTTGCAAGCTGTCTTTACCTTAAGAAACCCCAATCACTCTAATCCCTGGGAGTAAATTGCTCCACTCACAGCCCAAACAGCTGCTCACTGCTTGGCACTGCCAGCCCGGCTTCAGCCCTGGCTGAAGGAGCAAAGAGGAACCAAGACCTGCAGCCAGGTCCTCCATCAGCCCCTCAGGAGCTCCTAACCAACCAGGGCAAGCAAGCCACAACCTCTCCGTGTGATAAACTGGCTTTCTTTGGGTTTGCCTCTCTTGTCAGTCCCTTTCCTACCTCTCCAAGGAGCAGGAATGATCCAAACCACATTTCAATGTCTCTGTGTGTCAACACCCTCCAAAATTCAGAAGGGCAACAAAACACAGTGAGCCATAAGGAAAACCTGGAAAATACCACACTCCAGCCAAGCCTACCTTCACCCTCCTGGAATTTGGCCAAATTACCTGAGCTAGACCCTCCTGTGTGGCCAAGGGCTGGACCATCACCTTTTTGCTTCCCTCTAGTGGGTTCCAGGTTGACTGTTCCTATTGGGGCTATACATAACTTCATCTGACAGGTACTGCAGCCTAGAGATTTCCCCTTTAAGGTCCTACCCAGCTATAAATATCCTCTTCTTCTTCAGGGAAAGAGCATCTGACCCAAAGTGTATGAAGCTTCCTGACAGGCTGGGAAAAGAGAAGAGGTTTAAATGTCAGCTAAAACAATCTTCATTTTCTTTTCTGAATTTGCAAAGCTCCCCAAGTCACTGGAGTGAGGAATTTGCCTGTTTGAAGTTCAGCCTGAAAATCCTTTTGCAAAATATTTGCTGAAACACAATAATGTTGGAATTGGAGGGGATTAAAACAGCTTCAGTCCTTGCCCCATCCCCCTGAAGCCCCTCTTTAAGAGGGTTTCTGTAAAAGCAGATGTCTTGCCCCATGTCTTGAAGGCACGATACAAAGGAGAGAGGGAAGGAAATAAAAACGTAAAGCTCCTAACATCACTATTATTGAAATGCCTCATTTGACATTTTGACTGTTTCAATTAGCTAACAAGGAACGCTCCACTTAATCCACCCTCAGATACTGAAAGAAACCAAGTCTTTCCCTTCCCCCATCCCAGATCCAGCCTGGCAGCTACTTCCCAGCTCTGGAGATATCCCAGCCTGGTGATGGCTCCCGCCCTGGGGCAGCCAGCAAGGCAGAGCATACCCAGCCCAGTGCTGGCTGACATTAGGGAGCAACCATCCCTCAAACCCAAGGCACAGCATCAGAGAGAACAAGGAGGAAGGAAAAGGGTACCCAAAAAACCCACTGCCAGTGCCTTTCCTTATCATTTTGGGGAACACAAGAGCAATGTGGTACTGTCAGACCAACAGAGTGGTCTCTCTTCCTCATTAGGATTAACCAACAAGGAGCCCTGGCTGGTTTGAACTGCACTGAGCTGAAAAATGACCCTCAATGATTCAGTACCCGCAACAGAGGATGAAACACTGTGAAAACATTTCCCACCTCCTGCACACGGTTCTGGGTTAATTCGATTTGGTTTGTTTTATTTCTCCAGGATTTATCCGCTGCTGTGATTTTACGCCAAGGAAGCTGAAGTGCCGGGAGCTCTCCTGTCAGCACATCTAATGGCTAGAGCCTTCCTCCATAGAGCATTTTATGACCTTTAAACACACACACATACACACACACACACTCCCCATCCCACAGGTGAGCTCCTGCCTGGGAGGGGACTCACGGCCATTACAGGGGAGGTGCTCCACACTCCATAAAGTCAGGGCAGTCACCTTTGGCTGGGGGAGCTCTTGTGAAGATTGATTATCCCACCAGGAGCATTTTCTTTGCTTTGGGCAGATAAACAATTCACCAGCTCTTCCATGGCTGGACTTTCACAGACAACTCTGCAGGCACCACCAAGAGGATTTTCTCCCACATTTGGAGATGGAGGAGTGGGCAAGGAATGATGCACACAAAGCCACAAAGATGTCTGACGTCCACAGGATACCACTTCATCCAAAACACGGGAGTCCTGGAGGCAGTAGACCCTTACAGTCCCTCACAGGCAATGCTGTCCATGTTTCTTCATATTTGAAAGGATCAAGAGATTGAAAGAAGCCACAGTACTGGGTTAATGGTTGGCCTTGATGATCTTGGAAATCTTTTCTGGCCTTAATTAAGTGGATTTAGGTGTGGAGAGCTACCTGTGACACCACCTGGTCTAACTACAAGGACTTTCAAGTCCAAACTGGAACACCTGGAATCTGGCAGGGAGGAGTAGAAGCTGCATGACAGACTGCAGAGCAAGGGAGAGGCAATGCATCAAAAGTCAGCAAAGGCCTTTTTTTTCTGTAAGACCTTGTTTTTTCTGTTGCTTCCCATAAGGAAAGTCTGGCACAAGTGACGGGACAAATTGTGCCCATTTTATGCCAACCATGACCTCAACCTGTTTGTTGTGTCCCAACTAATGGCAGTATTCTGCATGGGAGAAGAGCAAAACCAGGGCATATCTGAAACAGCCTGTTCCACTGCTACTTTAGTAACTCCCGCACCTGTAGCAAGCTTATGTTAATAAGAGATGCAATTTCCTTTTTTTTTTTATTTCATGAAAATAAACATTGAAGCAATTCAAGTGTTTTCAGGATCACCCCAGTAGAACCTGTCTTCCTTTTGCATGGAAACCAGCAGGCTTTGAGAGTTGTATCAGATGCCACCAGCTCAACACCAAGTTTACTTCCATTATGGGGCTCTCCTCAGCAGTTCAGGAAAACATATGCATGTCAGGCAGCACTTAACTGAGTGTGAGACTGTGTGCCAGGGGAACAAAGAGCTTATCCAGGTGCACAGAGGCTTTGAGGGAAACCGACCCTAATCCTCTCCTGAAATACCTTGGCTATCTTTGAGCTCCTAGCCCCAACAAAAGGCACGTACACCATCATAAGAATTTTAAGAAACCCCACATCCCTACATCCAGCCTCTGAGCAGTGCTGGAGTTATGTCAAATAATCACTCCTGCTCAGCTTCACTTTAAACCAGTCCCAGTGCTTTCGTGCTCCATGACTGCTGGAAGGGTTCATTGTCTTTTTGCTTGTTGCCAGTCTCCTGAGCTCTTGAGCTCATGGAGAGCCTGTAACTAGCTTGTGCCAACATCTGCTTACTATAAACATTTCTTCTCCCAGAGTGCATAACCTCTTATCCTTGATTGTGTGATGCCAAACACAGGGTGTGATGGGACTTGTGTGATTCTGAATTTCCCTGCAGGCTCCTTTCTACCTGTTCCCATTTGACCTCGCTGGTCTTCAGAAAGACTGGCCACAGTAGCCTCATTATTTCTGATGTGGTCTCACCAGTCTAGCCAACAGCAGGGCTAACATTTCCCCCAGTAGCATCTCACTGGGGCTTCCAACAATCTGTTACTCCAGCCTTGGCCGTGTCTTTTTATCCTAATGAATCATAGAATATTCTGGGTTAGAAGGGACCCACAAGGATCATCAAGTTCAGCTCCTGCACAGAACATCCCAGACAATGCCACCATGGCTGCCAGACTTCAGAGAGCATTTACAAATGCTCCTTGAATTCTGGCAGACATAGGTCTGCCTATGGTCACCTTGGCAGGTGACCACTTCCCTGGGAAGCCTGTTCCAGTGCACCAACCTGTTCCAACCACCCTCTGGATGAGGAACATCTTCCTAATATCCAGCCCAAACCTCCCCATACACAGATTCATGCCATTCTCTCAGGTCCTATCACTGTGTCAGGCCCGATCACTGGCTCACCCAAGCTTTGGTCCTCTGCTTTCCCACCACAGAGAGCTGGAAAGGCCCTTAATTCCTGGGAAAGGCAGCTGAAGTCTCACCAACTCAGCCCAGTGCCCAGGAGCTCCCCAACTCATGAACAGAGCCATACCTTCATGGAAAAAAAGCATCACTGGGCCTGCGGACAACAACTTCTCCATGCCAATCTCCCAGGCAATCCATAGGCACCAAATAGCTGCAGCATCCCAAGCAGAGGTGCCTCCATTAATCACAGACCTCTGCAGTTAAAGTTATTTAATTCAGAGGTGAGAGAAGCTGCTCAGCTGTTTACGTCCAAGGGTTAAACTTGCTCCAGCCACACACTAAACACATTTTTTACAATCTGGCAGTGATCCTTGCCTATTAAGCATCTCTGGCTTCAGAGAAGACATATTGATTCATTTCACTTTTATGGCTGGAGGTATTTATTCCTATTTGCTTTCTCACTTCTTCACCCCAGCTGGGATGGGGGAACAAGGAGGAGAAAAAAAAAATTACAAAGCTGGTGGAGCCAAGAGGTGATGACACACAGTTTTCGAGGGCATGAAGGCTGGGACAAGGGAGGTGGGGACCAGCTTTGGGGCTATGCCAGGCTTTGTCACAGCTTTTATTTTTGTAATGAAAAGAGGAAAATGTGTGGCTGGAAGAAAAGGAAATCACATCAAACTTCAGAGGGAAGGTTCCTATCGAAGTTGTGTCCCTATAGAGTGCTTTGTGAGTTAGAGCTTGATTGATTTGTACCAGCTAAGGACCTCAGCAAATCTCTCCTGTGGGAAGAATCTCGACGCTTTCCTGTATCTTAAAGCCAATCTAGAAAGATAAAACCATACAGCTGCAAGAGAGAGCATGGACTAAGATCCCCAGTTTTAGCCCATTCCCCATACTGCCACAGACAACCATTTCCCAGGCAGGGCCCCCACTCCAGTGTCTAACACTGTGTTTTCATCTCTTCCTGGCTTTGTTACAGAAGGCCAGTACAAACACAGATTGGCATTTGCACCCTTCCAGATGTTTCTTTGCATGAAAAGAGGTGCCATGAGATGCCTGGAGATGTGATGAAAGCAACAGGACAGTTCAGACCCTCCAATACAGCAGATGCTCTGGCTCATGGCACAACTCCCATCTCACATGCCCAGCTTGTTCTGCCTCCTAGTTGGGAGTTTGCTTCTCAGAAATGCCAAAAAGTAACTCACTATGAAAAAACCAATCACATCCCTTTTCAGCAGCATCCAATGTCAATGTATGAGCCTTAAGCTCTGCCACAGAACCTTCTCACAGCGCAGGACCAGACATAAAGCATCCTGCTCTCCTGTGGCTGTCTGGACTATTTTGGGAACATGGCTTAAGAGGTGAACACAGCAGTACCGGGTTAACAGTCAGACTCAGTGATCTTAGAGGTCTTCTCCAACCTTAACAGTACAACGATTTTGGTTGCAGGCATGTTTGAGGAGATGATGCTTTTCACTCCCACATGCAGCTAATGCAGATTCAACACAAGTCCATGGTTGTAGGCACCAGCTTAGGATTTCTGGAAGCATAGTTCACATCTCTGTTTCTGAAATCCCATACATGGGTTCTGGAGACAGAAAGTGAGCAAAGGCCTGACTAAAACAGGGAAAACTGGGGGAAGAAGGGGAGGTAGGAGCCGGGGCAGTGGGGAAGAGGGCAGGAATACCTGGACAGGAGAGATGGAGCAGGTCCTGCTGCAGCAGGGAGAGCTGAAAGGCATTTGAGGGAGGTGGAAGGTACACTTTGGAAGTTCTGGAGTAAGAAGGGTTGGGGGTTTGGAACTCCATACGGAGGAGCAGCAGCCCTGAAGCACAGAGCACTCCTAGTCAGGGCCTGAAAAAAAAAAGACAAAAAACTACAGCAAAAGATTTCTGGACACAGTATACAGACGCTGAAAGACCCTTCTTTGCACCTCACTGAACCTGCAAAACCCAGGGTGTCCCATCAGTCCCAAAGGCTGCAAATCTCTCCTAGAAGCTTTGTGTATCCTCTGACAATTTAGCATAGCCCTAAGAAAGCAGAATTTGAGCTCCCATCCTATTTGTCATGCCTCCTGCTTCAAAAAGAAGCCCACATTTCCATTTGTCAAACACAACATGGAGATAGACAAGGAATGAAGGGAAGAGGTGGGCTGGTAGCAGAGAGCCGCCTCTGAGCCGCTGAGCACAGCCGGTTCACGCTTCATTAGCATCCTCTCTCACCAAGCTGTGAGCACAGCCTTGCAGTCTGGCTACACACAGACAGGCAGGGAAGGAGCACATTTGCCATTTGGAGCCCATCTCCCCCCTTCCCAAGCCCGGCTAACCCCCGTGGAGGCTTCCTTGGGCTCAAAGGTGCACACTTCTGCTCCAGTGTCTCCACACTAGTTAAATATACCTTCAGGCAAATGTCAGGAGCGAGCCCAGTTTGAAACTTACTGTGTTGTCAAGATGACAAGTGCTCCACCAGGCTGTTAGTCTCTGCTGCCCTTCCCGTGTCTGTTCTCCCTCCTCTTCTCCTCATTAGAAGTTCCCTTGATAAACCAAGGCTGGGTATTTCTTTTTTAAATCATTTAAATGTTTTCTTAACTTCAAAACATCAGCAGCTGCAGGACTGAAAGAAGAAGAACTATGTTTTTACAGCAATAGAGACAGAGATTCAGCATGCTACAACACGGCAGGATGGGTTCATGGACGGGGAAGAGCCCCAGTGTATTGTACTTATGGGGCCACAAGCAAGAGCCCAGCCTGGAAGTCTCGGTTCTCCATAGGCTGCTGCTGGCTCACCCCAGCCTGGCAATCCTGATAAGGGAATTGGGAGCAAGTCAGCACATCCTGCTGCCTCATTTACCTCAGCTTTCTCCAGTCTGATTTCCAGTATGATCTTCAAAGCCCTCAGTTTCTGCCCTCCACACAACAGCCTTCAGAACATCAAGGATGGACCCAGGGTGCGGATGACATTCACAAGCATAACAGCACAAAGCAAAAAGTCCTCAGGAAGGAGCCCACAAACCAAGCAGGAGCACAGACTGAAAGACAGATATCTGGAAGTGCAAGACACAGGCTACAGACAGAGCTCAGCAGCCCACAGCTCAGTGATGCCAGTATGGGACTGCAGTAGCCCACAGGACAATTTGTCTAATTGTACTCAATGCCTTTGCCTTCAGTAAATTCTGCCCCTCCCCACGTGGCAACCTCAGGGCAAGGGGGGCCAGACCCTTACCCCCTTCCTCCAGCACAGGGTCGCCCTCACAGGGAGAGGCACTGAGGGTTGACTGTTCTTGGTTCTCTGCAGGACAGGCAGCAGGGGAGGATCATTAGTCTGGCTTTTTCCTTCCTGGCCAACTTCTCAATCTCTGTGCCTCCATGTCCTTGGACTTCTGCTCTTAATTACTGGATCTTTTAATTCTATGGGTTAAGTGTTTGAGAAGCACAAACCAAGCTCCCCTTGAAAACAAGGTGAAGCACTGAAGCTTCCTATTATATCCACCTGCCTGCGTTCCTCACAGCAATAAAATAACTCATTTTCCCTGTCAGCTGTGCTGGAAAGCATCTTCATTAACAGCCCAACTCCTGGAAGAGCTTGCTTTAAGTTTTGGCCAAGCCATTGAATCAAAGCAACTTGAGAGGGAAGATGAATTACGCATTCTCCTCTTGCCTTCTTTGACTCCAGTGGCTCTCACAGCATCTCCAAGCAGCAGCAAGTCCTGCAGCTAGGCCTAAATGGTCACAGGAGTCTCCCTACCTCACCTGGGCTCTTCCTGCATGCTCTCCAAGGCTGGCTCCCACTCCTTCCACAAGCACACACACAGCATCTGGCTCTGGGTCTCTAGCCTGAGCAGGGGCTTCTTGGTATCACTGACAAATAAATAATCACGATTAGTTCCTCTAAATGAGCATCCCCATCTTCTAATAAACATCTAAAAAAAAAAGAGAAATTAGCCTTAATTCACTTTTATTGTCACAACTGACATGTTGCAAGATCTTAATTGGACTGAAAAGTGTTTCCAGTAAGGAGATGCTGTTTAACTAACTCATTAGCAGCAGCCCGACAGAGAAGGATGCTCCAGTTTTAGGAAGGGAAAAAGAAAAAACAGATCCCATTAATTCCCCACCTGCCCATGCCCCAGACAGCCTCAGGAAGCAACACAGTAAACAGTCTCTTCTTTACCTCAGGCACACAGCAGTGTGCAGCACACACCCATTCAAACATCTGCCCTGTGTTCCCTTCCACCAATTAAGAATGACCCCAAAAAGGGCCCTGTGGGCAGCTACACTCAAATTGAAAATATTTGAGTCCTTCACAGTTCCCATCTCTATGCACTACCTACAGGATATTCAAAAGTTTCTGAGCAACAAGGGCTTCACCTCTTCTCCAGCACTGTTTCCACCCTGGGGTTCTCACAAGGTCTTGGGAAGCAAGGCAAGGAGTGTAATTCCTCATCTGTCTCCCAACAAGCAGAGGGACTGCTTTGCCTCATCTATAGAAGAAATATATTAACCCACCTCAACAAGGCTAACTTTCCAGCAAACTCTGAACCCCAGGGACAGGAGTGCATGCTGTGCAGGTGTCACAGTCAGCCCAGCATCAGCTGCATCCCAGCACCTCTGACTCGGGAAGACAGACAGCTCTGTGCCAGTTGTTCCACCCAGAAGATCTGGAGCAGTGCCTGGCTGGTTTACTCCAGCTCTCTCTGTCCCAATGCAGATAAATTTAGTTTTCTGCTCTCGCTGCCTGGGGAAGAGTAGGGAGGGGGAGCTGACATCTTTCAAATGAGACCTTAAAAATAAACTGTCTGCATGTCTGGACGTTGAAGAATCCCAGGCAAAGCTTTGTCTAGATAGAAGAGCTCATTCCAGCACCCTAACCAGGCTGTACCCTAACCAGACTGCTACCCAGCCAGAAACAGCTGCAAGCACAACTGGCATTTCCTGCTGTGCCCAGGATGCTCTGGGGGTGCCACCACACTGTGTGCCACATACACAAGCAGTGACAGCCCCTGCACTTCATTTCTTCAGCTTTTCACACAGATCTAGAGGGACAGGACCCACAGCAGAATCAGGAATAAAAGTCCAGACTGCCCATTTTCCATAACTGTCACCCACTCTAGTCACTAGGCCAGCTTCCCTCCCAGAGACACTTTCTTTCCCTGCAGCTGAAAGCTGCTCTGTAAAGGCAAGTAAGCATTTGATAAAGAAACTAACAGGATGAATAAAACCATGCGTTTGTACAAGAAAGCTTTTGCTCTGATCTTTAGTGCTGCAGTATGTTTTGACCTACTATTGCAAGATTCAGCTACATCTTCCCTCCTTCCATATGTGACAGAAGGCAAAAAGGAAGCCTCAGTTGATGCTGCAGAGCCCTGTGCTGGGATTCCAGCTGACAAACAGCCTCGGCAGAGCTGCCCACACAGACATACAGATTAAACCTCACACCCTCTGCTCTCCTGTCACCTGCAGGAAGAAGTGCACAGGGACATACACATATACACACATACAGGACTGATTCTCCACTCAGACACTCAGTGAAACACCAGTAGCCTCCAACACAAGGAGAAACACACCTCCAAGATTATATACGTCCTAATGAGGGGGGACATTTACCAGCTACCACAAGAATTCTATATTACCCAGAACAAAACTTAGACACAACCATCCCTGCTTGGACAGGGCCAGTAGCAGTAGACCTCAAACCCATCCAACACTTATGAGGAGCTGAGGTTGGCAAGTGGCATCTGCTCTTGTGTGGCATTCAAGGGGAGGATTGATGACTCCAAAGTGGGCTTTGCTGTACAGCCTCTCTAGGCTGTCTGGCTACCATACAATCCTGTTGGCTTGTCAGTTCTGTGTTGATACAGAGGGAAAGGGGGCTCTAAGCACCAATATCAGAGGCTTGCAGATTGATGAAGACTCCAAAAAGCACTAACTGAGATCTCACCTGGGCTATCACTCAGCACAGGATTAAAACTCCAAGGTTTGTTCCAGAGAGCTTTAGCACCGAGTCCTCTTCAGCATAGGCAATCTATGAACCACACACAAACCCAGTGCATTTTTGCAGTGGACTCCAAACCCTCACTGGACATGCCTCATCTGATTTACTATTGCTGCCATGGAAGGTGGATTTATTCCCAAATTTAGCAACTGCCAAATCAATGTTAGAGTGTTCACATGGGGATTTACCACAAGCTTTTGTTAAGCCAGGGCAAGACTTGCACGCTGCACAACCCTTCCCTTGAGAGGAAGCAGTGGCCTCGCTCCATCACAGTGTGGGTTGCTCATTAGGTATATCACTCTTGCCTAAATCCAGTGGTGATCCTCTTTGAAGCTGCTCCCTCACCTTTCAAAGATGACACAGTGACAGAAGGAGCTGACAAGGAAAAGAGGACTTCTAAACTTCAATCCCAGCTTGGCATGCAGAGCACATGGTAACAGGTTTATTTTTTCAGCAAGCAAGTTTCCTTTCTTCCAATCAACTCTGAGGCAATAAGAAGTGGGTTTCAACATGGCATAAATCTGCCAGCAGCATATCAAGGCTTCAGAATAGCAAGGGCATAGACAATTGTCCAGTGGAAAAGAAAAAAAAAGGTCAGAGCAGTAACTCTTGCAGCACAAACAGAGAAAGTTTACACAGTTTTTCTGGGCAATTATAGGGCAGGAAATAAATTTCAACAGAAACTCATCTTCTTCTCCCTCTTTTTGCAGTCGAATCTCTTTGCCTCCCGCCCCTTGCAATGTCCCCAAAATGCTTTGCAACAAGATGTCAGTTACACAACCCAAGGCTGAGCCCCAAGAGCCAGTGAAGAAGTGTATTAAATTTAATAGCATTGCTCCAGGTAATCTATGGCCACTTATAATCAATTGTCCATGCCTGCTGCAGCATGACTGGAGCCATTTTCCCAGGCTGCAGGTGCAGGACTGGCAGAGAAAGCTCCTGCATAGGTTGGGAGCGAACTGTCGAGGCTGAGGGACAGCCAGGCAGCTCATCTCTGCTGCCACACTCCTGCAAAGCCAGGGTCCAAGGTCTCCTGGGAGATTGGAAAGGCCAGGCATTACCACGCCAACCCCAAAGAGACTATCATCTGTCCTGGGGGAAAAAACAAGGAGCAACCAGTCTCTCTCCTTTGGCATCAACTCAAGGAAGCAAGAAAAAGATCACTGTCTGTTTTATGCAGCGGGAAATGATGCACAGGGATATAGGAATGATTTCTCCTCTGTTGTGGCAGAGCTGGGCAACGACTGGTATCTCCTGCAGCCCCTGAAATCCAGTACCCTTCCACACTTCGCAGCACCAGCATCAATCCACTGCTCAGAAGCAGCTCCAGGCTCCTCCACAGTGCTGAGGGGGACATGAGCAGCCCTGGGCAAGGGGCCAGGCTGGGAGAGTCAGGCCGGAGAGGAGAGGAGAGGAGA
>VZTT01036958.1:0-10435 GCA_013400855.1 Buphagus erythrorhynchus | reverse complement strand
ATCTATCTCCTGAGAAGAATCATGCAGCCCTGCCTGCATGTTAGGTTTATTTAAATTTTGTCACAATGCACTAGAAACTACCTTTCAAATAAATTACAGGATTATTTATAATCTCTAAAAGTACAGGTCCCAACAGGACTTCTTCCATTTCTACTTTATAATCAGGAAGAAAAGTAAGCAGTACAGTGAATTTTTAGATAAACTGCAGATAATCTTACTCTATTATTGTAGCTAATCTATTGCAGAACGCAGAAAACAAAGCAGTTACCAGTATTTAGTGGGCTTCTTGCACAAGAGCCAAACAATCAGCCATGCTTCTGTCACTATTTTTCCCACTGTCTTTAGAATCAGAAAGTCCAAGTGGAATATAACCAAAGATGAAACTAGATTGATCCCACTCAGAAAAGACAGTTAGAAGAGACAGAAACACAATCCCTTGTGTTAAACAGCACTTTTATATATCTAGACAAAAGCTGAATTAATTGCACTTCACAGAGAAAATTGTAAAAGAAGAAAGATACTAAATGTAATACTAAATGTAGATTAATACTGAATGAGAATGAAAAGAAAACAAGTAAAGATGCTCATCCCAGAACATTTCACTATCAGAAGGACTTAAGGCACAAAGGCCATGTAGCTATTTCCATGAGATAGTGCCAACACATAGAATCTTACAGAAAATTAACAGGTTTGTTCTATTTCCACTGCTTACCTATCAAATAAGACAAATTCCTTACAGAAAAACGTTGTGTGCATTTTAACTGACGAAAATCAAGATTCAGTGTCAAAAACTGACTGTCTATGCATACAAAAATCATCTTCAGCAAAACCTTTAGGATCTTGTGATGCTGGGGGAAGGGAAGGTGTTTTCTGCTTGAAAAATCTTCTCAGCAAGACAAGATAATATAAAATCTATCCTCAGGGGTGTCATGTTCTGTGGCAGCTGTTCTAATGTTCACGGGCTTGTGAAGTGACTGATAACTTTCAGACTGACAAAGAGACCTATATCCACACTGAGTGAAATAATAATCAGGTAAATTGAAAGTATCTGAGTAAATAGGAGGGTTTTGGTCACAATAGCTATCTGTAAAGCATGTAAAATGTCATCTCAAAAGTTCCTTATCTGAATGCACAAAAAGGAAACTGTATAAGTTTACCCTTCTTCAAATAATGTAGGGGGTTTATTTTCCATTTAGCTACAGCTGGTAAAATATGTTGCAACATACTACAACAGCCAGTTCAGTATTATTCCAGAGTTAAAAATTATCTTAACTAATTTGATCATAATTTGAGTCATCTAAAGTTATCATCCTGAATAAAAACATACTTGCTTGTGATTGTTTGCTGTTGGAAAATTAGAAATTACTGAGATGAAAAAACTGAAGTTGCTGCTGGTCACAGAAATATCAACAATTTTTTCACAGGTTAAATGAGTACCAAAATCATGAAATGTTGTTTGAAAATGGGTAGTGAGTAACATCTGATCTCAGTGTTCAAATGATCCATTCTATCAACCCGAACAGGTGTAGGAGGCAAAAAGGCAAAGCCTGTATTTGTCACAGGGGTAAAAGGAATGCTATCTCTGAAATTACTTCCAGACTTTCAGTGTCAACATTTATTTAGCTGACTTTGACTTAGATTTTGGTATAAAACATGACAGTACGTTACACAATCACAGAATCAACAAGGCCAGAAAAGACCTTTGAGATCATCAAGTCCAACCTATGACCCAACACCACCTTGTCAACCAGACCATGGCACCCAGTGCCACATCCAGCCTTTCCTTAAACACCTCCAGGGACAGTGACTCCACCACCTCCCTGGGAAGTCCATTCCAACACCCAATCACCCTTTCTGTGAAGAAATTTTTCCTAATAGCCAACTTAAACCTCTCCAGGTACAGCTTAAGAATGAATCCTCTGCAAACAGCAGAGAGCTTTACCCAGTACAATCTTCTTTGTCTCAGTGGAGACGGGCATACGACACGACACTCTGGGTTCATTCAGGAGCAGCTAATTTTATTGAGTGCACTTCCCTTTATAGAGTTTCCAAAATCTGCGTGGCTGGTGCTGACTGGCTGGATTTGGTTGCCACCCAGCTTATGGGCCAGCAGCTGTCTGTGTCCCTCATGACCCAGACTGGCTGAGTTATAATTAGGGTTATCTGTGCTGTGAGGCCTCCAGGCCAGCTGTTAGCCACCACACTTACTCAAGAAAAGTAAAAGAAACTAGATGACCTGCCAAAATCAGAAGGGTAGAAGGCAGACAGATAGGCAACAGCATCCACGTACCCTAAATCACACCCTGGTATTTATATTGGAAGGAAAGGCAACACCTCTCTCTATTTTGTAAGACAGAAGCCTCTTTTAGTCTATTATTATTTATACCTGCAGTAACTTCTGGACAATGCAATATCAACTTAATTTCTTAAAAAGGAAGGGTACACAAATATGACTTTATTTTATTTAAATGCTCAAAGTTCAGCATGAACCCAAGTGATAAATTTCAGAATAATATTATTAGTACTTTCCACTGTTTTACTGAAAACATTCAAAGAGAAATAAAAATAAGAAGTACTTGGTAGATTACCAATATTTCATAGAAGAAAGAGAAATTAAAGATAAGCCTCTTACAAAGATGTAGCTTTCAGGGATGTGTTATAAAATAGTTTTTTTAAACATCATCCATAAGGCTTTGTTTACAACAGGCTTTCTTCTTATTTCTTCACAATCTGTTTGAAATTCTATAAAAGCCAAAATTCTTTTGATAAGTGATATTCATGGAACAGATTAAGGTTTTCATAAGACGATGAAAATTCCAAAGACATGCTTTTGTTAAAAATAGAATTGTTTAAAAATAGAATTGTTTCTTAAGGAGCTCTCTCCAAGGGCCAGACACATCTTTTGAAATTTTTTTCAGTAGTGAGATGAGAGAGAGCTGATAATATATAAGCCTGAATACAGCCAGTGCATTCATTTAAAGCCAGTGCTTTAAAAGAGGTTATGGATATTTTCCATACCTGACCACCTTTTTCTAGTTAACTCATGACCTGCAATTTCCCTGCTATTTTTCCCCTGGACAAAGATTCCTAACCAAGCAGAAGTAACCATAATTTGAGTAAACATGATGAAAGTAGAAAACATGGTAAGCTTTTGATGAATTTATTCTATAATTGCAGTGGCTTTCTTTTGACTGAAAAAAACCCTCGGTCAAGGACAACACTAAATTTTATTGTATTAGGTTGAGAAGTCTTTTTGAAACTGATACTAACTATGTCACAGTCTTCATTTAGAGATCCCATTTCATCTGTAGATATTCACACTGTGTAAAAGAAAAGTGGAAATTAAATATTAGCAGTCACCCTACAGCATACCAAATTTTTGCTTCTCTAATTCCAAACACTGGAGAATTAGAAAGGAGCAACTACATTGGCAAGGCTGACTGTGGTGCTGCTACAGGACCCAGGAAGATTCCCTTTCCTTTTTTGGATCCTCTCTTGTAATTTGCTTGCATCCTTACCTAGACCTCTTTGCTCTCTGAATCATTATTTGCTCATAGGAAAATCCACTACAAGTCACAAGAATGACATAAGGAAAACCTGTTTCTGGAAGCTCCCATAAGAGACTGTTCCCCCTATCTAGCCCCTTCCCACTGGCAGCTCACTGCTGCCAGAATATCTACTGAGTAGTTTCTGTAAAACAGAGCCTTTGTAGTATAAAGTGGTGTGTAACTCTTCCTCACCAAGTGCTTTCCTCTGCATATTTGTCACATCCAATTTTCAGCAATTAATAAATAATTTTCTCATGTCAGGAGTATTTTTTAAATGAAAGTTATTGTTTGGTGGTGTTTTTTTAAAGTGTTTTCTGCTGCAAGTCTACTTCTGGACGTGTATTAGTTAATGAAAATACTGATAAAACCTATAGAAAGTGAAGACTGTCTGTAACCATAGATGACTGCCCTATTCTGCAAACCAAAGTATATTGGTCCTCTTTCTTCCAGGGGAAAAGTATGTGGCAATAGAAAGACAAGAGCTTCTGACTACAGAAGGAACAAAAATCTGGCAGAAGAAATCTGCTCAGTTAGGGGCCACCAATGACAAGGGAACATTCGTCCTTAGACAAGGGAAATATGTCAGCCATAAAACTGGAGAAGCAATGCTATGAATGACTGTTTTATGTCACTCAAAGAATCACCAGCAGAGGTGTTGGCAAAAGCAGTTTCAATATAGTAGTGACAGCATGACAGAGTTCGGTGCCAAGGTCCACTCTACTGCTAACTGACAGTTAAAACATGCAGAGAAAAATCTAAAATCAGTCAATCCAAACCCAAAATCAACTTCAAGTTATCTATGCAGAAGCTGGGGATGGAAAAAGGATAAGGTGGGAAAGGGTAAGGATAAAAAGATATTAGGAAGATCTTTCCATTGAATCACAAGTTTCAGAGTTTAGCATGCCCTCACCAAACTTATCTCCAGACTTGACCAACACTTTAGGCCTAACTTGAATTCAATCTAGCAGCACTAAACTGATAGTCTAATTCAAATAAATTAACAAAATATTCTATCAAATTTACTATAAGCACAAGAGTAACTCGCATAAAAGGCCTAATTTACCAATCTAAACTACTTAAGAACCTAAGACAGCAACATTCATAGTGCATTTAGTTGCTCTAGCACATGCAGCTTCACACATTCTGAGGCCTAAAGGAGTATGTACAAGGTACAGACCTGTAAAAATTTCTCTTGACTTCAGTGAAGTGCTCACATCAGATTCTTCTGCACCTTCTCAGTGGATGAAGGGCTGTGTCTTAACAAGTAGGGGTATCAGCCCAGGGTCCATCTGCAGAGTTTGCTGTCAGTCCTCTGAGTATTACAAACCTGAGTTCACTGGCTCTGCTGCGTATGTTTCAACCTGGGGAAATCTCCCGTGGCCTTTTACACTGTCCCACATGTGGTGAAGCCAGCCAGACTGCTGAGGCAGAGAGCAGAGTTGCTCCTGACAGGGGCTGTCAGAGGTAGAAAACGTTTGTGTTGTGAAGTACAAGCTTGCTCCTCTTCTTCATGTGTAAGAGCTTCTGAGCTGTGGAGTGGGCGCACTGGGATACATGTTGGAGGGGGCAGAAGAGTGTGCTGGAAGTGCCCAGGAGGGATTGCAAGAAGAAATGGAAGAGGTCCTCGGGCACTGAGGAACCATGGGGTGCAGCCTTCCTACAGTGACAAGAGTGGGTGCAGAATCCATGGGGAGATGACATTTCTTCTGTTGCTACCCCATGGCTGGGACACCATAGTCTAGAGCTGCCTCAAAACCTCTGAGCAGCTGCAGGTGCTCAAGTCACGGGAGAGTTGATGCAAGCAAGGGAAAGTCTTGAGGGACTGTTGGCAACAGTAGGATAATAAGTAGGTACTTACACCTCCTGTAAGTACCACAGAGAGCACCATACATGCGGGGAGGGGATGAATCTCTCTCTCAGCCTACAGCAAAGCAGTCGTGTATCTACCCTGATTTATGCCAAGGTGCCTGCATTCCCACAGACTTCTCCTGATGCAACCAGCACCATGGTGTATGTTAGTAAATACAAGGGTCATTACTGTCTGCTTTCAACAAGCAGTAAAACACTCAAAAATACAATCTTCAGATTTACAGAAAACTGCATTATTTAACATCTGTGCCAGGGACATTCCACATTAAAGCATCAACAGAAAAAAGGCCTTACGCTTACCTAAAAGAGCTTTCTAAGTGACATGTATTATTTGGCCTGTGTGTTATTATTTCTATTCATAATTAATGAAAATGTAGCAATTTTTTGCTAATGGAAAAGAAGCACTGCAAAGAGCACTTTGATTGCATTATGTTTATTACCCATCTTAGGAACTAAATATGCACTTAACCTACTGCTAAGGGACACAATAAGAACTTTGTAATATTGGAGTTGAAAATGCCCTCTCAACAGTCCATCTTAGTACCATTAGGCAAAATATTTTTTTGCTCTAAGGACTGTCTCTTTGAAGTGCTAAAATTGTTTTTCTGGAAGAAAAAAGGAAGGAAAAGAGAAAGCTTAAATGTAGCACTGCCTTGTTTCCTTACAGCTTTCACACTTACTTGCCAAATGCTGTGTGCTCAATCAACACTGCATGTGAAAAATAATAAAAAAATACAGTCTGTGATGGTCTGAAACTTCCCTCTCTGCTGGAGAGCATGAGGAATGGATCCAAACAGGGAAAAAATCTGATGGGCAAAATCTGTTCACAAAAAAAATTTCAGACATTTCTGCTTGGAAGCTGTCCCATTGCATAATAGCACGCAGCAAAACGGGCAAGGATGCTTAGTCTGTGTTTTACAAAGGGTAGTCACTCTTGACTTTGCCCAATTCCTGATCACCTCTGTTTTCCTTTGCCATAACACACTCAATCCTGACTCTCAGGCTTTATGTGGAATAGATGGATGTTACTGTAATATGGAAAGCAGAGAGAATTTGTGCAAACATGCTGTTTGCTTGCTGTGACCTCTGAAGAGGGCCATGCCTGAACCCACAGGTACATAACTGCCATCCTGACAGTGCCACAGGAATATCAGTATTCCACAAAAAGTGTTACGTGTTCCTACCTTGCTACATGCCTAAACAAGAGTTAAGTGCGCTTCTTGTTTTGTGATAATTGACAACACAGTTTGACCCTAGAAAAGCTTTATATTTCAGTTTCAAAAAGAGGAAAGAGGACTAAGTGACATAAATAAACCTCAGATAACTTGCAATTTCTTTGCAGAATTTAAAAAACCTCTCAAATCCAAAAACAATATATTTTTTCTTAGAAGTAATAAATATCAGAGCCTTAGGCTCAAATATTTTATCAGTCTCTTCCAAACAATCTACTAGAGATGATTAATCTTCCAGGCATATGGAATTATTTACAACTATATGTATAAATCTTTTAAAAATAGACCTTTAAAATTAATTTTTCACTTCTGTTTTTAAGATTTTGGGCTCATATCTCACTGGATTGATTTATTAAATAAGCATGTAGATAAGCAGCATGTGGCACATGCTTATAGAAGCAATTTAATTCCTAGTAATATTGAGGGAGAAAGGAAACCTTCATGGCAATGCCCTATCCTGATATTATGTGAACAAGTAACAAGGAAGGGTTTGAGGTTCCCTGAAAGTGGGAGTTGGATGAAATTAGTATTTGTCTTTAAATTACCCACTGTGACAGCTGTCTCAATGTTAATAATGACTTTAGCACTGCTCTTGGGAGATGCCCTTTCTAGTCTATCTATATTTCCTCTGAGCAGAGTTAGCAGCTGCTACTGCAAATTACTGATTCTGTGTTAGAATGTCTTATACATTTTTTCTGGTGGAGCTTCACCACTGGACATTCAGGGAGGAGAGAACACCCACATTGCTGCAGTTGCAAGCAAGTGTTTTTTCTATTTAGAACCTTTGAGAGTCTAATAGTAAGACTTGCTACAGGCCACAGTCTGCAGATAGCTAGGAGCTTCTTCGGAAGTGTGCATCACTTTTTAAGTGAAACAATTTGCGACTGAATCAACATTGATGGTTAAGCTCAGAATTGGTGGCATTAGAGGGCAGGAACCTTTATTCCTTAGGTGCTGTGCCTGACCATGATCATGAGAGTTATCTCTTCCACTCGCACAGTGCAGTCTGTCTCTGAAAACTGTTCCTGGTGCTGTGTAATTTGCAAGGGATGCTGAGTGCCATGACAAGGAGAGACAGACAACCCAGGCAATATGAGGCAAGACAGAAGATACCACCGGATGAATTTGGGCAAATGAAGGCAGAAGTTTCTCAATGTTTCTTGCCGTGGCATCAATTCTAGCTAAACTTATTTTTTTATCTACTTAAACTTTTAATTTTAATGCAGTGCCTGTCACAGAGCAAATTCAGTTGTTTGTTCAAAAATCTACAACAAACCCCTGAAATTAGCTCCATTTGAGATATCCCTTCTAGATGTGAGACTATCTCCTGCTCTCCAGCCTGTACATTTTTTGAAAAATAATGCCAGGCACACAGTCTCCCTCATCTGACCTTCTTCCCAAGTTCCGCCCATGTAGAAATGTTATGAAAACTAAACTAAACTAAAATAAAATAAACTCCTCCCCATTTTAACATTCACATTATAAAAATCTACCAAAACCAAACTAATTTTAAAAAGTCAGCCTTGAAATTTCTCAACTAAATCCAGCTGGCTTCATCTGATATGCCTCAAACTCCACATTTCCCCAGTAATCTGGCTGCCATAGCATGTTGTTGTTTCTCTTGCCACAACAGGAGGGTATTCTCCACTTAACAAAAAGACAGAATAAACATGTGATATTTTAATAAAATTATATGCTTAGTATTAAAACAAAAATTTCTGCTAGTTACTGTCTGCCATAGCTGTCAAAGTTGACCACAGAAGCCAGCCACTCAGTCTATCCTCAGTTTCAGTGCTTCCCACAAGATGTTCACAGTCCTGCAGTATGATGATGCTAAATTCAAACTTTTTGGATATTATTCACAGATCATATCATGCTAACAGTCACTCTGGCTTCATTTTAATCTGAGTATTAGTCTCATGTTTTTCTTTAAAGTTCCCAGTGGATATATAAGTGCTCCAATGTGCTGTGCACAAAAGTAGAACCTGATGAGCTGATGTGTCTGCAAGAGCACTAAAAAGTAGATGTGTCGATGGACCTGATACAAAGCTTTACAGCAAATCAGAAACTGTATATCAGGATGCAGATGTCTTCACTCACCATTTTCATTTCAATCTGCAGATGCAGCCATATCTCTGGATTGAATGATATAATCGACACAGATAAAGTTCTCTATTAGTAAGAAAAAAAAAAGGGAAAAGAGGAATAATCAGAATAATTTAGCCCCCCCATATTATAAAATAAATAGAATCTAAATGGATCATTCTTCAAGTATCATATTCTGAGTTGTAATATATTCTTAATTCTAATATATTCATAATTAAGGAAAAAACCAAAAATCTGTTATATCCATAAAACTTCAGAAAATGTAAAATTTGCTTTTCAGTCCATTTAAAAAATTACCTGCATAATATTAATTCCAGAAGGAAACTGCAAATTATCCTCATTAAATGTTTTCTGAGGGGAACAGAAACCTAGATGACATAACAGATGTAATTGCACTTCATACTAATTATCTGAGAATTTTCATTGAAATTAGTTAGCATCCTATTGGGCATATAAGGTCAGCTAGAGCATAAGCTGTATTAACAGATTCGGATGATAATGAACCAAGAGGCTGTTTTGTCATTAGTGGACTGTCCCAGTAGACAAGAGTTTTGCTAGGTGATCCTAGATTCACAAAATTTAGAGTGTGATATGGTTTTCTTTTGTCCTTTTTGCAAAAACTAAAAGGAAAAAAAAATGGAGACTGTTCATACTTGTTCTAACCTATAATTTAATTTTTGAGTTCTTTCTCTTTACATCTTATGCCAAGATTTATTCTGGGGACAAGAAGTCAGTCCACTATGATAGGACTAATAAGCAATGTTAAACGGCAGGACACCAGTAGTGAATGTACACACCTCCTATTCTGACTTGACTTCCACCTATTGTCATCCCTTGATCTTCAATACTTTTCTAATTTCACCTTGTTACTCTAGAACTCTTGTCATAAAAAAGAAGACATCTATCATATAAAAGTTGTGAGGCTACCAATCTGCCATTCTGAGCAGTGCAAAAGTGGCATTTTCACATGATTCTAAGGCTTATTTTGCATATATTACTCAGAAGAGTCAAAGAGACACTGTCACATTGTGACGATTCCAGACTATTTTCCACATGGTACGTATTCCACTCAGTTGAGTGAAATGGTACTGAATTCCCCTCCACACCACAAACACAGAAGGTGAGAGACACCTGTTGACTAAGGGAACCCAGATGAAGCGGGCTTTTTTAGAGTGTCGCAAAGCTTTTGATATGTCTCACATAGTATCCTTCTGTAAAAAATGTCCAGCACACATGTAGACAAGTCCATAACATACTGGATGAACAGCCGCCTGGGGGGTCGGGCCCAGAGGGTTACAACAAATGGCCTTGCATCAAACTAGAAGCCTGCAACCTCTGAGGTTCCCCAGGGCTCTGTTTTAGGTTCAGGGGTTACAGCAAGAGTCAGAGGAGGATAACGACACCTTGCAAACACCTTTTTTCCCCCCACCCCCTCCCTCCTTCCCACCAACAGCGCAGAGACAGGGTATGGGGTTTTGGTCAGTTCATCACTGAGATTTTCCTCCACTGCTCTGGGAGAGGAATCCTTCCCCTGTGAGACCGTGTGGTTCCCTCCCACAGGAGACAGTTCTCTGTGAACTTCTCCTGTGTGGGTCCAATCTCAGGAGCAGCAGTCCTTCCAAAGCTGCTGCAATGTGAATCGCTCCCACGGGCACAAAGTCCTCCCAAAACTGCTGTGGT
>VZTT01036947.1:0-21571 GCA_013400855.1 Buphagus erythrorhynchus | reverse complement strand
AGCTGCACCTGCAGTCAGAGCAGCACCCACAGCCTCCTGCCTGAGCCCCTTGCAGCTGCAGGTTGGTCTGTGAGCAAAGCAAACCTTGGCCTGTGCAAGCTCTGATCGCACACCTTGCAGCAGTGAGGGTGTGATCCAGATCAGGAACCATTCCTCAAGGTGACAGCATTGTAAATCCTGTTTAATAAACCTGAAGTGGGAGCTGTGTTTGATCACACACAGAACTTCTTGCTGTTCTTTCAAACAAGGGGATTTTCCCAAGGTAGAAAGGAACAAGAGCCCTCAGACTTCAAAGATCCACTTCCATATTTACCAGACCAGCTCCAGCTAATCCTGGATGCAAGTCTGACACACACAAACAAAACACTGCTGTCTTTGCTGGACCACTCACTGATGGAAACAAAATACCTTCTGTTGGAATAGGAGCTTCTAAGGAAATCATGGAAGGCAAGAAAATTTCCAAGGACCCGACTGAGACTACTAAATATGCAGGGCAACATTTAGATAACACAAACCCACTGCATCTCAAGGCTGGGTTCTGCCTGAGTCTGGGTGATTCTGCCCAAATCTGGGCAGTTCTGCTGCTGCCCCCCTGCTCCAGGTCCCTGTGGGGGACACATTGTTTGGCTGCTGCTGTTGGCGAGACTGACTACACTCTGAGGTTCTGCTGAACAAAGCTCTGATTTATTTCTGCAGAGACATCAATATTGAAAATACCACCTCCTGAAAATTAATAGAGTCTCTGAGAAGCAGGAAGTTATTCTCCCACTGCATCTCTGCCATCATTCAAAACATGGCCTTTATCATGGAACACATGAAGGATTAATGCTGACTCCGTGGTACCAAATTAGAAAAAATGTCTTGGAAATTAACTCGACTTTCATGAAAGCTTCTGCCAGACCTAAAAGCTGAAGACACTTGAAAGTAAATATATCATGAACAATTTGGCAGTATCAGCTTCTTCACGCTGACATTTAATATTGACTGAGAGATCAAAACCCTCCAAAAAATCTCCATTGTCAGGGAGTCTGCTCCTGTCACAACAGCAAGATTCAGCCTGGAATTTCTTTAATTCCCTTCTCATCAGCAGCCTTAGACAGAGTTCTCTCTCTGAGAACTCTTTTGAGTTTCTCGGCTCTGTGTTTGTACACTCCTGACCCCAACCTGTTACTGCCAATGGAAAATAAACAGCAGAAAACATTGGCTGACCTCCACTATTTCATGTCCCAGAAGGTTATCCCTATTCCCTTGAACAGTGAGTTCAAGGCACTCTAGTGAGGAATTGATTATTCTCTACCTTGTCTATTTAAAAATTTCTTTTCCTCAAGAAATAAGCACTTTAATTTAAGGAATTATAAAGAATAACTAATTGAAATAATCTGAGGGCCTGCTCTGTGATCAAAACCTGCTGAAGGTGTAGCTGCTCCCCTTCAAACTCAGAGCACTTTGAAATCAGACAGATTTTAAGCAGAGGGATCTGCATTTTCCCAAATTTCTGCATTTCCTTCTTTGCAGTACCTAAAGAGAGCTTACAAGAAGGCTGGAGAGGGACTTTCCACAAGAGAATGTAGTGACAGCACAAGGGGCAATGGCTTTAAGGGGAAGGAGGGCAGGGTTAGGTGGGATATTGGGAAGGAATTGTTCCCTGGAAGGGTGGGCAGGCACAGGGTACCCAGAGAAACTGTGGCTGCCCCTGGATCCCTGGAAGTGCCCAAGGCCAGGTTGGATTCTGGGGCTTGAAGTAGGGAGTGCAATGGGATGAGCTGCAAGGTCCCTTCCAACCCAAACCACCCTGTGAATCTCTGAATGGACTGTGGGGACACATTGAAGATTCCTGCTTTTCTCCCCTGCAGAGATCTCAACAACCTTGTTAACTGCAGGAATTTCTCAGAGAGTTCAGCCATCCTCTGCAAAGCATTACTTCCAGTCTAAAGAAAAAAATGAGCATTTTAAAATCCTTCTTCCACTGGAAGTTCCAGTCTCTGCAACAACCACATAAATAGAGCAGCATAAAAATGTCTAAGATGACCAATTGATAATATTCTTAATTGACCATAATAGCAAAGATTTACATTCATTTATCTGCATGTAATTTCAAGTGACTCTTAATATTTTTTACCATTTTTTAAAATGAGAAAACTGGATGCAAATTGAGTTCATAGATACACCAGGTAATATAGACCTGGCACAATAAAAAGGATGAGTTTGAAGAGAATACAGGTTTAGTTCCTAAATTTGTGAGGCATATCATAATGAATGCATCTCATTTCACTTTTAAAGCAACCTGAACAACACACCATCTTTTTTGCAAGCAATTACTCCCCACCCACTGGGACTGTGAGGACAAGAAGTTTGCAAGGACAAACCGTGTTGGTTAGGAAAGGTCCAAGTGTGAAAGAATTAAATGGATCAGCTTCATCCTTCAGCCATTTCACCTCAGCACAGGGAGAACAAAAATCCCATCGACATTAAAAGCACTGAAGATCACAGACTTGGGACAAATCAAAATGTGAGCTATACTTTTAGTATATTTAATTATCATTGCAGGAAAATGAGGTCTTGATTCCATCACTTAATATGAGATGTCCCAACATATACAGAGACAAGGTCACTTGTGAAAATACAAAAATACTCTTCCAGGAGTCACAGTCAAATCAATAGATAAGAAAATGTATTTCTAGTTTTGTTTGTTGTCGTTGTTTTTTTGTTTTTGTTTTTGTTTTGTTTGTGGTTTTTTTTGTTTGTTTTGGTTTGGTTTTTTGGGTTATTTTTTTGGTTTTTTTTTAACATTACCATTCAACCTTTTCCTCATGCTTCACAGAAAGCTACAGAAGAAAATGGTCAATTATAACACTGCACAATCATGTCCTTCTCTTCTGTTTCACCTTCTACATCTCTGTGAAATTAATCTCATCCTAATGGCAAAAGCTGTTTTTTTTCTCCCTAACAAACAAAGGAATTAAATGATCTCCAAATCATCAGTGGTTTTCTCCAAGAATACAGATAAATGAAACAACAGCACTACAGCAACTTTTGAAGAACATGGCTGGAATTTGAATTATTCAAGCAAATCTGGTAAATCACTCCCAATAATCCATCTTCAAGTACTTAGGAAACTCAAAGGGCAATTAGCATTTACACCTTTTTTTGCAAGCAAACCTCAGTGGTGAAAAATGACTTGCCGTGACCTAGAACTTATAAAATAAAGAAAAAAAATACTAAATTAGGTTATTTGCCTCAAGAGTTAGCCCAGGAACTGGATGTACCCACTGCCTGAGCTCACATCCCCAGCATGGCTGACACAGCCAGGGCCTTGGAAGGACTGGGAGCCCTTGAACTTTTGGTTGGCTGTCTTTGGTTCTGAGTTTCCTGCTTAATTAAAGCCAAGGAAAAACAGCAATAGGTTGCTTGATTTGAGAGGGGAGATGATCCTGTTCCTCTTCTCTTGTCCCAAAGACACCTCGTTTGCTGTCCCCAGGGTGGAAATTTGCCAGATCTCTCTCTATGTTTTTCTTTTTTCTCCTTCCAAGTGAGGTCTCTGTATCATAAATTGCCTTTGCCTCCCTGCTTCCTACAGATCTTGATTCACCCAACCTTGTCTTTTCTGTCTCAGCCTTTGAAAGTTTGGATCAAGCTTTTATATACCAAAACCACATGTTAAGGTTATGGCTTTGGGGGGGGGGGGTTCCTATTTTATAATCTAACACTGCAATGCATCCTCAGGCTGTGCACACACAGCAGTGCACACTTCCTCTTGGAATTTCCAATTTCTCTGGCCCCTGGAGAAAGGGACACTTCTATGCCACTGTATTTTGTGAAAAATGTCTGATTAATTTGTGCTTGATTATAAACATTTCCGTTTTATCCTGTCCATTGACAAGATGCGTTGGTGTTTTATTACTTATTTGTATTCAGACCCCAGCACAATCTATCATTTATATGGCACACATATTTGTTAGTGATCTGAGATAAATTTTGTAATTAGAGGTTTTGCATAACAGTTCCTGGCTATTCTTAAAAAGTTTCTTTGTGAGAGAACAGCTGTAAATTACAATTTTGCTGTGAGAGCTCTTCATGTACAGACGAAATAAAATGATAATAAATGGGAAAGCATCAACTGTAACTCATAAAATGTAATGAGGTATTAAAAATGCAAATACTGGAGCAGTTTATAACTTGACCTGCTACAGAATTCAGCATCAGGAGCATCACAATGGTTAAACCTCACAGAAATGTCTCTTAAAATCTAAATTCACATATTTTTTATAAAGTATACAGAATAAATTAGAGCACAACTGGCAGCAATTCCAGGTTGCATCTCTGCATTTCTAAACCAACTCTTGCCATCTTTTGCTTTTTTTTTTTCCTTCCAAAACTTCCCAACTACCTAGCTAAAATCATATTTGGATCTGAAAAATCTTTGCTTATGGCATTTCCTCCACCCACATAAGATCAAAGTTTGGTTCAAGCATTTTTAGTTCCAACGAGGGCAGGATCTGGACTCATTTCATGCCTGCACACCATTCTGCCTTCCCTATTTTTTGCCAGATTTTGTCCCTATTTTGCTCTACCTCCATAGGATTGATTCATCACTCACTGATTCATCCCAAGGCTCAGGAGGTTCTTTTGAACTGCTCACAGATTTTTCTCTCTTTTAAAATGAATCTATTTACTGGGGAAGACATAAATATATCTTCTACAAGGCCATTTAAAGTCCCAGTTTTGGTCACCTTAAGGAATAGGGGAAAATGGCACTGGTGTAACAGATCAGCTGTTGCATGTGCTTTGTACCTACAGAGGAGTTTGATCTGTTTTTTTCCCCTTTTAGTGTGGATATAATCTTTGTGCAGGAGAAAAATGGAGAGATTTTCTGGCAAGAGTTCCAAACTGCCCTTTCCTCCCCTCTGCTTAATTCAGTCTGTCCTGTCAAAGATCCTGTCAGGTGAGCAGATTATTAAGCAGGTACCCAGCAGTGCTCAGGGCATGCCCTCCATGTCCTTCTCACTCCACTCAGGAGTTCATTCAGCTTTGCCTTCAGCAGGAGGCAGGGAAGGGCACATTTGAACTCTTTGCTGAAATCAATCCCACTGAATGTGGGGACAGTCTCCATAAAAAACCACCAGAGGAGGTCAAAGCAAGGCATTGCAAAACAACAAACAAAAACTTAAAACAGAAACAAGCCCAGTGGAGGGAAATCCCAGCCTGAATTTCCTTGTCCTTTAGGATAGATCTATTTCATATGTTTGCGATGTATTAGTAGCAGTATCACGGAAATGCAAAATTGGTAACATTGGAAAAGGCCTCCAAGATCACCAAGTCCAGCTGCCACACAGAACCACCACCCTGTTCACCACGAAACCATATCCTCAAGTGCCACATCCACACATTTTTTTAACACTTCCAGGGATGGGCACTCCAAACCTCCCTGGGCAGCCCCTGCCCAGGTCTGAGCACCCTTTCCATGCAGAAATTCCTCCTGCTCTCCAACCTCTGTATCCCAGGTTTTTTTGTTCCCCTCATCACCAGGGTGAATAAACTTGGCAGTTTCATTTTCCATAGTGCTACAGAGAGTGAAGATAATTTGATTTCTTCCTGCACGATTTNAGGGCCCAGAACTGGACACAGCCCTCGAGGTCCCTCAGCAGGGCCAGCCCAGGGGACGGGCCCTGCCCTGGCTCTGTGGCCACCCCAGGGCTGGCACAGCCCAGGGGCCATTGGCCTCGTGCCCCCCTGTGCCCCCTGGGCTCCTGTCCAGCCATGTCCACAGGTGGAAAAGCTCTGAGATCTGCTGCCACAAAGTCCTAAGTGCTGCTGCTTCCATGTGCTTCACATTCCTAATGCAGACACTGAGGGTGTGACAGGGGTTTGATCCGCTGGGCTCTGAGTGCCCGGGGCTGCTGACATGCCCAACATTCCCAGACACTGCTGTGTACTCCTAGAAACTTCACTGTGGAGCCAGGCAAAAATCAGGGAAGCCCAATCCCTTTGTAAGGAGATTCCCAGTGTCTCGCTGACACAGGGTATGGATACCTGGGTACTGCCAGCTCTAAATCCTCACTCCTCACTTTGCCATTAAAATGTGTCCCAGGGAAAGAGACTTTACAACAAATGCACTTCATTCATCAACTACTGCAATTAGGCAGCACTCAGCAGACCTCAGGGCATTCCTTTGATGCAACACTGGTTCTTCCGCAGGAATATTTGATGTACAAACCACGTTTCCCCTGCTAAGTGCTACTTCAGGCAGCACTAAAACAGTTAAACACCGGCTCTCCCTCCAGTGTTCTCACTTATTGTGACTCAGGGTTTATCTCTTTAGCCAGACAGGTCATTAATTTTCCCAGGTGTTTATTATCCACATGAAATGTCCTATTCCACTGGTATCAAGTATTTTATATCTGTGGCTTTGCCTGTGTGAAATCAGTGAGATGACCAAAGACCTTGATATTATCTTGACGTTATTACTCAATATGACATCTCTATGCCTTGCTCCCTTGAGCATAGTAAAAGTAGTTTTATAGTCAATTTTGTTGCCAAATAAATCAAGCTATAATCCCCTTGCCCCTCCAAAATCCATGATTTTTTTCCTGAGGTACTGTAGGTACCAAAAGACACACTATATGACTGCCTACTAAACTTCAGACTCCCAAAGTAGATGATGAATTGCTGCCATTTATTAGACAACTCAACTTTGTATCAGAGCCAAATCACACAAAATCTTGAGATCTTGTTCTGAGACTCCAATTTGGGAGAGCATTCTCCTTTCCCAAAGACCCTGCTTTTAATGTTAAAAGCCAAGTTTGACAGTTTTACTCATTAATTAACACCTATATTTTCAGAGGAGGGATGGGTGGCCATATGTCATAAGAAATTGGTAGTAAATCTTTCTCTTTTCCTGGCACACTCTGGGAGCATTTTAGATCCGTGTCCCCTCAGAAGAGCAAGGATAATGGCACAACAATGTATCCATTAGCTACACAGTATGGATTCCTTTTAGTTTTTAATTTTTTCCCCTTTTTCATACATACTCCTAAATGCTTCTTCCCCTGCAATGGGGTGTCAGTCTCTGAGAAATGGAGCTCTCAGTTACAGCTTCATTTCACACTCTTCCTTCACATTCCTGGGACTCACCTTTGTTAGCATCTTGCTTTTGTCTCCTCTCAATCGCACCAGTGCCAAGGACAATTATGCCTTTCATGCCATACAGCACATTCCTGTTTTGTTCTCTTCTCCATTTTTTATTTGCATCTGCTAAAAAACTCCTTTCCAGCCAGAGGCTCTGTCAGTATCCATCTCTTGGGCTTCCTGATAGCTTCACTCCTCAGCAACTTTACTTTGCATGGTCTTCATCTTTCCTGCCCTGGGGGTTATGACAAGGCTGATCTGTCACCTTGTCCCTTTATCCAAGACATGGCATGCACTGATCTCCATGAAAAAAAATCCCTTTCCCTCCTGGACAGCCAGGAAGAATATAGACTAAAATATGTGCAAAACACATGCTCCTGAGGAAAAGGGCTGATGGAAAAGAGATCAGTGTGAGTAAGAGGAAAGTAAAAGGTAAGTGATAAAAGTAAGTGAAGGTAAGTAAAAGGACAAGAAATAAGGACCAATAATAAATAAAAAGGGCAAAGGAAGAGGTTTGTGCTGGAAATGCTCTGGTTTGATAGGAGTCTGCTTTGAGGGCACAGAAAGCATTGGACTCTTGGTCACTCCACAGCCCAGGGCAGAGACTTCACTCTCCATGCACTGCTTTGGTGAGACACACACCCAGGAGCCAAGGACACCATGGGAAGCAGCCAGTTTGCAGACAAGTGGGCATCCAAAAGAGGAGGAAGATTCCAAATGCAGCTGGGGATAAATGGAACTGGATGGAGAATGCAACACGCATCTGGGGCTGCAGACAATGCACCCTGCCTCAAGGAATGGGTCTTTCTACAAAAGGAAGCAGCCAGACTTGGAGGGGATTTTTCCCTCAGCTATAGTCCCATCTCTCCTGGAAAACACCACTGTAACAGCAATGGCTTGAACAGTCATTGCAGCCCTCACACAAGTTTCATATTTCCATGAAAATCCTTTAAAACCAAACAAGAGTAACTCAGCTGATGCAAGAGCAGCATTGTGCTTGTCCTCAACTGCAACTTCTGGAAACAAGGGAACCAAATGAAAGCAATATGCAAATGGAGTCTTATCTCTGCCCCCACACACCTGCAATGCACACACTCATTTGCCTTGGTATTATCTAGGAATGTCCTCCAGTGCAGCTCTGAGCTGCTGCCACACAATTAAACCCACATCTGTTAAATTTTATACACTCTTTGTCCTTGATAACCTCACCCTTTTAACACTCTGCTTTTATTTAACCATCTCTAAGCCCACAGACAAATCCATCTGCCACTTCATTCCTGTCAGCTGGGAGAAGATCCAAGCCCTGTTTGCAGTTATTTTACCCTTCTCTTTGAGCCTTCCAAAGCTACAGCTCCATAAGGAAACCACAGCTAATCCCAGGGTAATTAAACCCAACCAACACAATGAAAACAGCTGGAGGGCCCAGAAATAAAAGTTTCACCCTCTCCAGCCAATAATATGAAAATCAAAAATGTAATCTTCCTCTGAGAATGCTGGACAGAACAGGAAAAGGCCTAAATGAAATAGAACTGCAACATGGACAAACATGAACTGTGATAAACTGAGACCCATAAGACAACTGAATTTGCCCACAAATCTGGTATTAATGAACTGACAGATCTGACTTCTCCACATCACGTAAAAATTAACCAGCTCTGAGGACAGAGGGGAAAACACTGAGTCTGACTGATTGTTTTTAATGCTTGCATCTTGTAGCAGAGAGACTAAAAGGGATTAAATGATGGAAGAAATTACTAATGTTAGATTATTAATGACATAATGATTAATGTCACAGCTACTTAAATGCCTAATAGAAGAGATTTCTTCAGAGAACTTGTTTTCTGTGAAGAGCAGCTTTGTGAAACCAATCTAAATCTTTTTGTCTCTGATTTATTACAGAGCTTTGCATGACTACTCCTCACAGAGCGTACTGGTTTGAAAGCAAAACCAGTGAGAGACTCCAAGTCAGAAATACCATTTAATAGGGGGAAAAAAAAAAGAAAAATAAAATGCATGCAATAGTACAAAAGAAAACCACTGACAGTCAGAATACAATTTGACATCCTGTCAGTCAGGGTGTTGGTAGCAGTCCGATTAAATAGTGGCTGCAGTCCTCCTGGAGTGACAGATGCTTCAGGTGAAGAAGTGCTCCTGTAGAAGGGTGCAGTTTTCTTCCAAAGGCCCAGTGATGATATGCAAAGGTCTGGTTTTCCTCTGGAATCCAGTGGAAAAAGGCTGTTCTGATGTTTCAAATCTCAGTTTTTATCTAGGTAGGAAAGGCTTGGCTCCTCCCCCTGGGTGGAGCATCTCCCAATGGGATGATGTAATTTTATCAGTCATGCAGTGGGACCCAATGGCCCATTAACAGAAGATCTCTCCCTGGAGGAAGGATGGGGTGTGGAAGAGATAAAGAACACTGCCCCACCTGGTTTTAATAGATGGCCCATTAGCCATCTATTAGGATATATCCCACAGAGATAAGGATCACTGCCCACCGCGTTTCAACAGATGGTATAGAATACATACTTTTGGGCACATCTTTACATTGTAACCCAGGACACAGGGGTCTTCCAAAAGGATTCTGGAGCTTCTGCATCAACTGCTGTGAAGCACAACCTTTCATGTAGCTGGGGTTTATCCAGGTGATCCAGCTCAAATGTCCTTTCTGTAATAAATTTCTTATCACTTCGACTTCTCTCTTCCATAGCAGTGAATTGTGATACTGAAAACTGCCTGTTCACTCACAGTTTCTTAGAAAATAAAGTACCAAACACATCTCAGCCTCGTTTTCTCTATTACATGAAAGCATTCACTCTGGAAAAGGCAGAACATCTTTGGCCTTGGCATTTTCCAACAAGGGAACAGCCAGAGAGGGCACATGAAGTGAGGACATGGATGTAGTACAGAAAACATTTCTACTTAACCAGCTCTAAAATGCCAAGCACATGGTGAAGAGAAAGGTCCTGGGCAAAAGCTAACCAGCAGTCAAGTTTATTTTCCTTTTGCTGTTTTTCCAGTATATGTATATTTTTTTAAAATAACAACCTTTATAAACTTCTGATGTAAGAAATTAAACAAATTGCCTGCAATTCAGCAACTCAGGCACAACTCAGTGCTGGCATTTGTCTTGTCATTAAGCAACAAAATTCAGTCACACCAAATCTCTACTCTTTACTAACCTTGATAGCTGTTATTATCCAACCAAAACCAGTGTCCCCAGGGGAGGCAGCTCATTTGTCTGCCCTGCAAATCCAGCTTCCAGCTGCCTCTTCAGCATTGAATTGCAGACAACCGACAAGAAGGAGACAGGGTAACTCCTACAGCTGACAGAAACAAGCTGAGGAGGTTTTTACAGCTGCTGCCTTCCAATGACAGTCACCCCCCAAATGTATGTGATTAACAGAGACATGAGCATGGGAAGAGAAGGATGCACAGAGAGTTGGATAATCAGATCTCTGACATCAATGAAAGGCTTGCTGCACATGAAAGACATGGATCTGCTGGATGCTTCAAGGGCTGGAGCCCCTCTGCTCTGCAGCCAGGCTAAGAGAGCTGGGGGTGTTCACCTGGAGAAGAGAAGGCTCCAGGAAGACCTCAGAACCCCTTCCAGGGCCTAAAGGGGCTCCAGGAGAGCTGGAGAGGGATGGGGGACAAGGGATGGAGGGACAGGACACAGGGAATGGCTTCCCACTGCCAGAGGGCAGGGCTGGATGGGATATTGGGAAGGAATTGTCCCCTGGGAGGGTGGGCAGGCCCTGGCACAGGGTGCCCAGAGAAGCTGTGGCTGCCCCTGGATCCCTGGAAGTGTCCAAGGCCAGGCTGGACATTGGGGCTTGGAGCAGCCTGGGATAGTGGGAACATGTTCCTGCTCAATTTTGGGAATTGGACCTCGCAGCCGTTTAAAGTCCTTTTCCACCCAAACTATTCCATGATTCTTAAACCAGAACTCAGAGTTTATAAAGTACCTGGAGCAAGGTGCCCTAATCCATTTATTATTATTATTATTAATTCCATAATGAAGAAATAAAATAATATAACCCAAATTAAATATTTTCTGTCTAGAATACTAGATGTGAGTAAAGATGAGGATGAGATAATGAGGCAACTTACACATCCCTACTCCTATGAGAATCCCCTGAGCAGTTAAAACAAGGGATCCTTGCAGGGAGTGGGATGGAGATCACACTAAAGAGCAAAGGAGATGTACAGCATGGAAAACCAGAGCAATAGGCATGAATGGGAACAACTGTGTGAGAGAAAACTTCCCCTGAAATCCTCTTAGAGCTCTTAACACATGAAAGACTAGAGAAAATCCTCCAATTTAACTGCAGTTAAATAGGAGAAGCTGCAATAAAACTCCATTATGACATTAGTGGCAGGTAGCAAAGATAAATGGAGAGAAAACAGTGCCTTGCTCTGGATCCCTAATTGGAGTCTCTAGTTTTCCCAAATAACTGGCATATTTGACTTCTCCCAGCAGGAGAATATGTGCTAATAATGTAATATTTTAGCCTACTAAACCCTCCAATGATCAAAAAGAACATTGCAAAGGCTTTAGCAGCGCAGCAAAGGACAAGAACAAGTAGTCAGGGGCTGTGGACTGAGCCACATAACAAAGCATTGGCTCCTAGCAAGGCAAAAAAACAGGACATCAAGTGGAAATGATACTGACGTGGCCCAAATCCTGGAGAAGGGCCTCATTCATGGGAATGCCTTCAGCAAAGGCAAAGCAAGAGGTCATGTTCTGAGTTCTGAAATGCTGTAACCCACAAGCAATTCCCTACTTTTCACTGAAATGGCTACAAAAAGCACCTCAGGAAGAGCAGGAAGCTGTGCCCAGGGAAGAGACAGGAGGCACCTCCAGGGTCTCTGGGTTGCAGGACAATAAAAGCTGCTCAATTGTCTCTCCCTTAAGCTCCATCTCCTTCCTCTGGAGGTGAAGAATGACCTGTGGACAGGGAGAGAGACTGGCACAGGGCCCATAGGGAAGGGAAAACCTTAATATTGTTCTTTAATTGCAGCATAAAAAAATGGTTCAGTATGAACACTAAATATTTCCTGTTCTCTGTGGTATTTATAAGGGGAAAAAAGAATCTACAATTCCTTTTAAAGCAGAATACATATGGATTTCCTGAACTCCAGGAGCTGCCTGGAGCTGCTGCTCTTCCCCAGCAGCCCAGGCTAAGGTTTATATTTGACTATCACTTGTGCCATCAAGTAATATTCAGTATGTATTCAGTGAGATGTATTCAGTGCACTTCATAAAACAAATGCAAGTGAAAACGAACACCTTTATCTTAACAGAGATGATGATCTTCTCCCTGTGGGATTATTGAATTGCCCTACTTATCATTTTCACTCTTCTAGGTCCTGTCAAAACATTCACAGAAATTTTTCCATTAACTTCCATGGAAATTGAGTTGCCTTCTTGGTTTTGGAAATTCAGTATTCTCTGACTCAAATTGTTTCTGAAATGAATAAAAGCCTTTTTTGTATACAGGGAAAAGAGTAATCTAAATGCAGTACTCTTTTTTCTTATTTTATTTTTTTTATTAAATCAAAAGATTTTTCACCTTTTAAATCTACCTTCAGCTCAGCTTAACAAGAGCATCAACTCTGCTCCTACCATGCCTTAGTAATGAATTCATTCCTGCAATATCCAGACCTGATTATCAGCAAAAATAAGGGACATTGCCTTCATATTTTCCTGCTCTTTTCAGGGGTTTAGTCTCTTAAACCCCTGGACATGATAGAATATAAAAGACTGCCAAGTGCATGTAAGTAAGAGCAGCAAATGCATCATCCCAAAGTGAACAGGCAGGGAATAAAGGACTGGAATGGACCTCTCAGGACTCCCTGTGCTTTCCCCAGCCACCACTCACCAATCATTGCTTAAACATTTCCTCAATTTGCCAAGCTATTTATTAAAGTACAGGAATATTTTCGGTGCCTGTGCTTTCCCCAGTCCCTCTGTTAGTTGCAAATAACCTCTTTCAGCTCTGGAAGTTCAGTTCCTACCTCTGCTCCAGCCACTTTCCTGCTGCCTGAACAATACCGGACTTAATCATTACCTTTTGCAGCTGTCTCAAAGCCCACCCAGTGCCACCCCTGCCATGGGCAGGGACACCTTCCACTATCCCAGGCTGCTCCAAGCCCCATCCAACCTGGCCTTGGACACTGCCAGGGATCCAGGAGCAGCCACAGCTTCTCTGGGCACCCTGTGCCAGGGCCTGCCCACCCTCACAGGAAGGATTTCTTCCCAATGTCTCACCTGAATTTACCCTTTTTCAGTTTGTATCCATTGCTCCTTGCCCCATCACTCCAGTTCCTGAGGAAGAGCCCTCTCCAAGTGGTTTTATCAATAATTCCTCACATGAGAACATTCTTTCTGAAATACAGCAGATGTGTGGATGGACAAAAGTGTCTATGGACTGTGTTGTGTTTGGGATGCTTCTACTAACATTTACCTTCATCCACTCTTGAATCCTAAACTGCTCCCATTGCTCTCTCTGAAAGCACAGGGCTGAAATCTCTTTCTCTTTCATTTGTTTTGGAGATCAGTATTTCCCAACACCCACAAAATACCACTAATAAATTTCCTCTTCAATTTCTTAGACTTTCCTTGCACTGACCAGGCCTTTGGGACTGTTCTTGCAGATGCCTGGAAACTTCCCTTCCTCTTCTTAGACTGCAAGTTAGAAACAGATTTTCACCTGACACCTAAAGAAATTATTGTTCTTTCTACATCCAGCTTGATTTGATCCCTTTGGCACATATCTGAATTCACTCCTGTCCTTGGTTGCTGTGAATGCAGCCCACAGAAAAGGAAGACACTTCTATTTTTAGATGAAAACAAACCAAAACAAAATAAAATAAAAAAAAATACCCTGGGAGTACTTTGTTCATGACTTCCCATCTTTCTGCTTTGCTTTCTCTGCTCTAACAGAAGCTGAGGAGTTCCTGACATGAGCTGAGGAGTTCCAGACTGGTGGCTGGGATTTGGGAGTAGTAGCTTTAGAGAATTTGGTTCAAAAGAATTTGCTCTTTCCAGTGTATCCTTTTAATTCAAGCAAAGTGTTTAAGTATAGACACACTGTGTCAAGGAAATTTGCTCTATATAATGCTCTCAATGCAGCAAAATAGATAAAAGGAAGCATCAGTATATACTTGAATCAATAATGATTCAAGTATTAATACAGGAAATATAAAGCTTAAGGTCAAATACTTGATATCAGAAATTTTAGGAACCCCAGTGCCAAGCAGAACCAAATCTCCCAGAGAAAATCAGAGAAGAGGGTAGAAATGAACCTGGGTAGAGTTTACTGACCCAAAAGAAAGGCACCAACTCCCAGCCATAGCACTGGGAGTGCTCAGGGTTTGAATGTGCTGATTGCAAGGGATTGCAAATCCTATAAAGAAAGAGACTTGAAGAACTCAAATTAGCAGAAATCTAAAAGAAATTCCATGAAAAAATAACACAGATGACACACAGCACTTAAGCCTTAGGATAGGACACCACAATTCCTGTTTTATCAGCCACAATGGTGTCTTGAAGGACCTCCACTAGACCAGGTTACTCAAAAACTCATCCAAACTTTGGCATCTCTATTGCATAAAAAATGAAATACAAATGAAATGTTTATCGACTTTCCCAGTCATTGATTGAAATATCAAAAGACAGAAATAAAACTTCTCAGTCAATTCCTGACTACATGCACACAAATATTAGTGTTAACCTCAGTCTCCCAAACTTGTCTATCTGAAATGTCAAATCTCAATTTCACCATTTAAATTAAAACGCAATTACTGCAATTTTTAACCATAAACAAGTGTAACATGATTACATGTAACATCATATGTGAGATGTTTGCTGATTAGGATCTGTAATAATGAATCTCCTTCATTACTTTGAAGTCCACTTTTGTTCATTTTTGAAGATGATAATTCAAAATGTTTTTATCTCCTCTTCATGAGGAAAACAAAAGAAGGAAAACACACTGTGCCAAATGCAGCTTCTCCTTCACTGAAGCTATTTCCTGATAGAAACCTGGAGTTTCTCTCCTTGGTTTCAGGCATCTAAAATGAAATAAAACACACTTTAAAAACTTAATGACTGTGCTATTGTACCATTCACTTTAATTCTCCCACTTTACCAACATGTGTGGGAGAAACTTTGAAACACTGAGATTGTTTAACAAGAGAAAATAAGGTTTATGTTCTTCTTCAATTAATGACAGTATTATTTCTCTTCCATCCTAGTTTTCCCACAGTTCCCCCGGCATAATGATGTGTTTAGGATACTGTAGTAAAACATATGCTCTAAAATATTTTTTCTCCAGGAGTTCCTTTACTGGCATTTCTGCAAGGCAGATCTGGGTATGGAGGCTGGCAAGCAGAGGAGGAATGCGGGGTATCAATCCTACAGCAGAGCTGGAACTGAAAGCATTTAAAAGAAAAACAAATCTTACAAGGAAATTGAAAATTATACTACAGCTAAATTACATTTTTACCCATCTCTGCACTGGATTATAGAAGCTACCAGGAGTAATCCAACCTTTCCCTGCTGGGATGACCTCAAGTAACTAAAACCTTGGAAGCAGATCCAAGCAACCACCTCTAAAAATAATCCAGAATTGATCTCTTCTGTCTCCCACTAGGGCGAACAAGTGGTTTTACCTCCTATGGCTTTTCCTTCTATACAATTTTCTTTCAACCTTAAATCCACCTCTTTTCTCCTGATTAGTTCCAATCTAGCGTGGGCAGAGCCCTCTCAGAGGGTGGCAGTCCCCAGGGGTACAACTACCTCACTGGAAAGGGCAAACCCAAAAAGCTCCTGCTAGTTCTGCTTCCCAAAGGCTTGGAGTCTGATTCCTATAGTCTTGAGATCTACAGCTCTCACCAGGTTCCTTAAATCAGTCCCACTACGGGGCGCTCTAAACCTGGCTGTTCCCTGAAGAGTTTCGGAATTGTTTCTGAAGGTTTCCATGGAAAACTCCTTGGAGTCTCTAGTTAGTGCTCTGCTCCTTGGGTCCTGCTCGTCTGAAAAGCCAATCACCTGTTCCCAGAGCATCCTGGATTTGGATTCAGTGCTCTTGGTCCTGCATGAGAGCTCTGCAAACAATAGCAATGATCAGGTAGTGAAAAGCTGTTCCCTGTTAAGCTGTTTGAGGCATCTGGAACAACAGCTGCCTCTCCATGTTTGCACAGCAGTTTGCATTTGGAGATTTCACTTATTTACCACTTTCTGCAGCACACCAGCTTATCCATGAAATTCTAATCACTTCCAACATGACTCCAATTGCCATTTATCATGCTAAATTCTGCCTTATTTCCTCCACACTTGCTGTGGATCTTTCTCTTTGCATCGAACAAAGCCCCAGTTTTGTGTTACACCTCCAAGCACCCACTCCATGGCTTTTCCTCTGAAGGAGCTGTGCCTGCATTCTCCACCTGAATTTTGAGTTAGGATATGATTTAACTCCTGACTGCATAACACCCAGAGAGTTTGGACAAGCTGAAACAGGGTCACAAAACAAGGAGGCAGTACCACTGGAGTACCCTTTTCTTTATGTTGCTGCTTTTCTCCTCCCACCAAGGCCATCCTTCTTCAAAACTGAGAACAAAACACCTTCAACAGGGCTAAAGCTGCCAAAATCCCTCTTCTTTTACTTTTTGTGACTCAAGCTATTAGTAAAAGAAGATACATAAAGAGGAAGCTGAAGTAAAGGTTGATGACTCGATGAGGAAAGAAGAGATGGTATTGGAGACCCCAGTAAAGCTCTGGCTGCCACCCCACAAGAAATAACCTAACAGAAGGCAAAATAATGAAAAAGTCCCATTTTCTGCTAGTTTTCTCCTCTTCAAGAACATAACATCAATCTAAATATCACCAGCTTCTTAAAGGACTAAAAATCACCAGGTGAGAGAAACTCCACATATTCATATCACCTCCACCCATCCAAACAGTCACTCCCAGAATTTTCCAGTTACTGAACGAAGTGCAAACAATTCTGCTCTACTCTTGGCAGTGAGGACTGAGGCACACACCCCTTCTGAAGCTTTTAGAGCCTCCAGGAATAACATTTTCTTTAAATGCTATTTAAAAAAAAATTACTATTATTTCAAATCTCAATCTTACAAACTCCTACTATAAATAAGAGGATGTAAAAGCAATGGCTTGTGGAATAATAACAGGAAAGATATATTTTATCAAGAGCTGACTGGTTTGCTGATGAACTGACTCCTGTAACCCAAATAATGGAATCTCCCTGTGGTCTCTCACCCTGCTGACAGTGAGAACTCCTAAAAGTAAACAATTAAAATAATCGAATCTTCATTTTGCCTACTCTGATTTTGTCAGAGAACCACACAAATGTATCTAAACACCTGGATTTCCCTCGTGAACTGGGTGGATGTAATACCACCTTGAGAGGAAGCTGTGACTCTGGAATCTCCTGATTTTTCAAATAAAAGGAAGAAATTCAATTAATTAAACTTGCTTTAGTATTAACCAGGGTTTTAGGCTGGGTGTTCCTACATAGTAATAATGAAAGCACCTCAGGGAGTGAATAAATGGCACTGCCTGTGCAGAGAGGCCATGAGACACCAACATCCAGCAAACTTCCAAGGTCATCAGGGTGAGAATTTTTACTTCAATACCCTCCAAGTCTAATTTTTAAAATGTATCCACAGAATTAATTTTAAGCAATGCTGTATCAATAATAAAATGGCCATAAACAAGTTAAGCTGTCTGAGTTGAAATAATAATCACCTAATTCTAAAGCTACTGTTATTTCTGTTTGGAGCATGGTTGGAATTACATAGATCCTTTTTAAACAGTGACTCAGCTTCACCATCTCAAATTTCCACAATGACCTGCTGAACTTTCAAATATGGCATGAAGGGAGTGTGCTCTTAATGCCAGCTGCTGGTGTGGTCGATGCTGGGATCTGTTGCATCAGCACTGTTTGGCCACTTGAACAGAATAATGTGCAGGTGTTTTTTCAGGCAGGGTCAATTGAACACCTGGTTTCAGCCCTGCTTTCAAATCATCAATATAATGTGGATGGAAAGTTGCCAATGCACAAAGACCCCTTGGGCTTGTTTAGGGAAAATATTTTGTGGCTGATTTATCCTTAACAAAAATATAGACATAAAAACACTAAAGCAAAGCTTGACTGGCTATCCATGAATTCAGGGGATTCAACCCCATGGCAGGGTTGGAATGGACCTTAAAGCACATCCCATTCCAACCCGAAACATTCTGGGATTCTGTGGTCACAAATGCACTTCAGGCTGCCTCTACTGTGTCAATTCACCTTAAAGAGCTTCAAATGGATGCACCCAGCTGCAGGAACACCAGGCACAAACCAATGCTCAGGACTTTCTTAAAAGCCTCTCTCCGTTTTAAAGCCAAGCAAATCCAGCCATGCAAATCAGAAGCTGGAATAACACTGTGGAAGGCTCACCTTGGGGAAATACAGGTGTTGTGCAGCTGGAATGCAGGGTCCTGATGCCATAAGAAAGATTAAGGCCAGGAAAAGTGTTTTCCTAGAGCAGACAATTAATATACAACTAAACACAGCCTTTACCAAAGCTGCTAAAGCCTGACACTAAACCAACCCAAAGAAAATTTGCCTGGAAAGGAACAAATGGTGCAAGCAGCCCTTCTTCTCCTCCATTAGTTTTCCAGGGAAGCCTGTTCAGAGAATGAAGTGCCAGCATTCTCCTGCAGTCACTGCTGCACTGAAGGGACCTATTACAGCATCTCCACACCCTGAAAACAGGAAGGATTGCTGTTTCTTTCGAGTCTGTACTCCATGGTTCATTTCATTCTCAACAGAGAGTCCCTAAATTACACCATTCCTGTTTTCAAGGAGATCACTAAATACTCTCAGGATACCTGTGATTAAATTTAGGAATAGCATAAAATATCTTAAGTGCTTGTTCTTACAAATGTTTTCCTCTATAACAAAAGGGATGAATACCAGTTCATTGAAGTATATTCTATTCAGGTACACTCAAAAGCCACAAGAGTCAAAGCTGAGCTAAAGGAAGAAACAAGATATCTGCATTCTGTGCTTAACCCTGACAGGGAGGTTCTAGGCATCCCTGATTTTCCCCCTGCCTGCTGACTGTAAAAATGACCCAGCCTTAGTTATGCCTGATAAAATGCTCATTCTCCCCAACCAGGGACATTTAAAGTCACCTGGAGGCCTTGTCCAGAGATGTCCCCAATAGCAAAACACTGCAACTTGCCAGGAGCAAAGAATGAAAATACTCCTGTTTGTAGGACACTTATAAACCACCCTGTTAAGGCTCAGGTGCCCAGCAGCAGTAGGAGGAGGGAGGAAAACCTGAATTTCCCTTTCAGAGCTCCATTGCTTCCCTGGCCTGCACACACAAACAGCTCAGCACTCACACACAGGCCCTGGAAAAGCAAAAACTGAGACCTCTGTGTGTCCTTGAGATGATCAATGCTCCTTTAGAAGGTTTACTATGGAGCACAAGTCAGGCTCTCCAGGAAAAGCACAAGAGTTTGATATTTTCTCCTAAGACGGAGCTGCTCCTGAGATACCGGAATATCAGAGCTCAGAGTCAGAATATCAGAGTTCCCAGCTGCAAAATGCAAGAACACCTCAGTTCCCTGTTTTCCTTGAAGAGATTCAAAGGCATAACTACCAGTTCTTTGTCAGGTAAGCCACCTCCAATGCGATGATGTCTTTATGACTATAAACCAAAATCTGCTCAGGAAAGCAAAAGGGAATAGAAGAGGATTTAAAGGGAATACAGGAAACCTCCTCCTTCAGTTTGGCCATGGGTGAGTTTCATGGGGCCAGGTATTTGGTCACCTGTTCTGTTTTGCTATGCATTAAAACCTTTGGAAAATACGTAAATGCTTCTGTTTAGAAAAAATCAGAACCTTTAAGAATTAATTATGGTCAAATGGTAACAGTCAAAGTTAAGATATCCCTCAGATGGAGACTCAAAATTCCCCAACAGCCAAGAGTTTTCATTTCTTCAGAAGATTTATGATAAAAGAAACGAGACTGATTTTCTTTCTTATCCTGGCAGGGAAACAGGCTGGATGCATCCTGAAGTGCTCCCTCAGTCCTAAAGCGGGTGTGACAACCTCCAAGGTGCAAACTGCTCGTGTTACTGAGATTGCAGCTTTCCAAAAGCAAAGGTGCTAATAAATGCATGTATTTCAGAGAGAGCCAGGCAAAAAGGATGGCAAATGGTCAATAGCTGACAAGGACCCCAAAGATTTCAATGGCCTTTCTGCTATCACTGCATTTTAACCAGCCAGTGCCTATTCTGAAGCAGGAAAGAAAACAGGCTAATCCAAGGATCTCAAATATTCCAGTTTTTTCCCCAGATTCCTCACCTGAACACAGTATCCTGCACAGAAAAGATTTCTCTCTGTCAGAAACACTGGACTATTCTTTCCAGCAAAAAAATATTATTTTATCAAACACTGACAGTGTTTAACGAATTATACTCCAGAAAAAAAACATTTTGCTATTAAATCATTCAATTTTAAGTAACATCAACATCAGAAACAAAATAATCGCTGGGCTTCAGATTGGCAGCTAATTTTCTATTTTTGCATGGGTACCCCTGAATTTATCAACTGCACTTCCTGATTTGAAGTATCTGAAGAACTGTAGTGGTTTTGGTTTGCCAATTTGAGATTTTCCAGCCAATTCACCAATTTATGTGGTGGGTTTAGTGCTGGCCAAATTGCCAGTGCACCCACCAGAATTATTTACTCATTTCCTGCTGTGAGATAGGATTAGGAGGAAGGCAACACAGGCTCAAACTTTAAAGGGTATAAAGAAGAACTTCATTAACAGAACTAAGAGAATAATAAAAATCAGAATAAAACCTTCAGAACACTTTTCCTCCAACACCCTCTCTTCTTTCCCACTGACAACGTACAGAAACAATTTAGTCAGTTTATCACCTTTAGAATAGTCTTTCTCCAGTTCACTCAGGGAGAGAAGTTCTTTTGCCATGCCATGGAGACTTGTCCAAAATAAAACAGTTCTCTCACGGCTTCAGTGTCACAGTGAATCAGCTGCCTGGGAGAATGGAAATCTGATTACTGTGTAAAAGTCTCTCCCCTTGACTCACAGCTTTCCCCACAATTGTTTTAGAGGGCTCAATCTTTAGCTAATGGGGTACACTTTTAAGGATGAGCTGTTCAACAGCAAAGGTTCCCTTCTTCTATCTCTGAGATCATCTTCATCTCTGGGAACAGAGGTTCTCTTCTTCTTCCCTAGGGCAAAGGGTCTTCANGGGCAGAGGGTCTTCATCACTCTTCTCTCTCTGTGTTGAAGCTTCTCATGGGATCACAGCTACTTCAACATCTGCTTCAGCATGGATGCCTTTGCTCATGTCTACAATTTGAATATTTTCTACTCCCATGCTTTTCAATGAGTTA
>VZTT01036932.1:2877-18835 GCA_013400855.1 Buphagus erythrorhynchus | reverse complement strand
CCTGACCCCAGGTCACCTTAGTGACTGCAATCTTCTTGAACTGCAAGTTACCCCAGCAAGGAAGTGCTATCATCAAATACACACTTCTGTCACAAAGCCCAGAGCACACAGAGAAGCACAAAAGACAGGAAGCTATTTTAGGTAGATAGCTAACTAGGCACCAGCAAAAAAACCTGTTCCTGAGACAGCTCTAAAATCTCAGAGAAAAAAAGCCATCTATGTTGATAGAACCATTCAGAGCTCATTCTAAATAGCCACCATCTCCATCAATCCCACCATGAAGATATCCCAGAATGTAAGGGGAGCCTGAAGCTGTAAGAGGGCTGTATGGTATGGATTTTACCAAGATATCATAAAGTAGAAAAATCTTGATTTATGACTGTTAGTCTTCCTCATTTTGACTTTCATCATGCATCAGTGTAGTAATCACTGCACCAGTGTAATCAATTATTGTTATATATTTAGTGTAATGCCCAGCAATGCCAGGAGCAAAGCAAAGCACAAAGCACAACTAATGATAAACAGCTTTAAAAAAAGGCATGTCTGTGCTCTAGAACCTGTAATATGAGACTGGAAAAGAAAGCTGTAAAATAAGGCTGCTCCCCAGGTTTAACGGGTATAAATGGATATAGCAGCAGGTCTTTTGCCCACCACATTTAACTATTTTTCATTCCCCTTCCCCTCTGCATGATGCATACAGAGTAGAAGAGCTGAGACATCAGAAAATCCTTCCTTCTCGGTGGCATCAGGAGCTNAGTGATCTTGGTTGTGTAAAACTACTGTCTTTAATCCACATGCACATGGCTGATCTTTGGCACCCTGGGGCAACTCCCCATGCTACTGTATGTGAGAAGATGCAAGAATAAATGTAGCCCTGCAGTACATGTCCTGCAGAACCAGTGCAGGCAAAAAGATGTACTTCCTTTTGGAAGGTAGTCAGGGCAAGCAAGGAACCTGGAGGAAGGAACAGGTTCTCCTTCTCAGCTCCCCAAGTCCTTTCCCCACAGGGCTCACTCCATCTGTCTTTGACTTTGTTTAAAGTGACATAGCTGTAGACAAGCATGCACACATTTGGATCCACATGCAACTCCAATCACACTGTGAAGTGTCCAAACACCTTGCTCCTACCGTGTATCTGCCGAGCCTCATGGACACTACTACCACTGTTCCACTGGAAGAGCCCTGGTGAGTAGTAAGAAGCATTTTTGCTTCACATTAGATATCTTCCTACAAAACAAATTCATGTATTTACACTAAATTTTCATAGCTGTAAATTCTAATACTCCACACAATAAATACCTGACAATTCAGAGTGCCTCCTTTTATTTTAATATATCACTCCAGTATTTCAGAAAAGGTTGTCCAGATAGGTTCTGCTGTCTCCAGACAGATCTTGGAAGTTTCAAGACCCTGAGCTATCTCGTTTGACTTCACAGCTGACACTGTTCTGAAAATGGGACTGAACTGTGGGACTGCTGAAGTCCCTTCCAAGGTAAATTAATCCTACTATACTTTGAAATCATAACAAGAAAAAGTTAAAGTCACTTTAAAATGTCACTTAGTCTATCTCTTCATTAAAGGCGAGACAATTAGATATAAATGATTCTAAAAATGTACAAACCTATTCTGGTTTCCTCCAGTGATAAAAACCACCAGAAATTGAAACTGTATTTTCTTTCTCCCATTCCACAGATATACTGCTCTAAGCATGGCAACAAAACCCCATGAAGACTAATAAATAAATAAATACATGGAATTTTTGTTCATTTATGAGCTTTCATGCAAAGAAACAAAAATATTTTTAGCAATATTTACTGCAAAATAAGTGTTTTAGGAGCTGGTTTATTAAAGAGAGCACAAACAAGTTATTTATTTCTATTCTCACTGCATTTTAAGGACAAATAGTAATGATAAAGATACAATATACTTTTGGGAAATGACTGCTGAGTTATGAGATATGGACAACTCAGGGCTTAGGAGAAAATCAATTATTCAAGCTCATTGCAAAATTCATCAAGAGATTCTCAAGCTTGCAATAATATAAGTAGTATTCTGACTAAATCTATTAATTTCATCTATTTTTGACAATATTTTAAACTTTGCTTCACTTCATCAATTCACACAAAGTGATAAATAAAGCAAAGACCTTAATTACTTAAACAAGACTAGAAAACAAATTGGGTTTACACAGCTCCACATTCATAACACAGTTCTTTATCCAGACAATCTCTAAAAACCTCCAAGCATGAAGACTGCACAACCTCTGTGAGCAACCTTTTCCTCTGCTTACTATTTACAAAAATCTTGCTAAAATGCTGGGAAAATGACACCACACATAGTCTTCCCATTTAATTTACAACTGTTTAACAAATTTGCCTTTTAGATCCAAATTACCAGAAAGCAGAAAGGGGCTTCCTTTGGTTCTGCAAAGGAAGGTAAGCTGGGAAATGAGTGTGAAAACAGGGCAGGTGAGGGCAGTAAGTCAGTACTCTTCAGTGGCATGTCCAGATCAGGGCTGGATCCAGAGACAGTGATCAGGATTGCAAGTCTGTAGTGAAAAGGCAAGTCCAAGATTAGGCCAAAAAGCCCAGCCACTAGGTTCAGGGCAGGATATAGATAAGTACAAGACAGGCACACACATACCTGCTTACACAGCTGGGATACAACACAGGCAGTAAAGCATCAGGTTAAAGCACAACCAAAATAGAAAGAAGGGCAGGCCCCTCCCTCTGCTTTTCTCCCATCAGCTCCTCTCTCCATCAAGGACATGACCCTGAAGTCTGCTAACTAAACTCCAAGACAGGAGATGCACTCAGGGTTCAGACACAGATGAAATGTAGAAAGCAAAACCAAATGTAAGATCAAGGCATTTGTTTTCAACCCACCCTTAATTTTTTTTTTCCTACTTACATTCAAAATCAAAAAATTAGCTTCCACATCGAGGTGCTTTATTTTTTTCCCCCATGTTCATCAGCTATAGCAACTGATTAATGAAAAGTAGTATCCATTCCTGTCAGCCTTACTTGTTCTGTACACTTAGGATTCTCACAGATCTACTTCCATGAAGTCTTGAAGGACTCTACTTTTTTGAAAGAATAGTGCCTCATTCATCAAATATGCTATCCTGAACAAGGCTATTTTTACTATCATATTCAAAAGGCCATCACTTACAATCCATACTCAGCAAGACAGAGTTACTGCTTTAGTCATTATGTACCATATTGTCTACCAAGACTTAATAAAGGCTCAGCAACATGGACAAGTCTCATTTACTTCATAATCACACCAAGACATGTGCAAAAAGTAGTTCTCCAAACCTCTCTCCTATTTCCAGATGGAAGCATTCCATATTTCATTTATATTTCTCTTCTCGTGCCCCATTTAGCTAGCACATTTTAAATTTAGTATCCAATGTGATCTACATCACCAACAAATTTCAGTGGTTTTCAATTTTTGTATTTCAACCATAAGCCTGCTATTTTTTTGTATGCTATGTTAGATCTTCGTGCCTGTCTAGAAATTAAAACCCTAGCACCACTCCAAACTCAGTCAGTTTAATAGTGACAGCTCTAGTGACCACAAAACTTGGAGAAACAAAGTCAAGGAAGATATTTAAATCTATACCTAATGATATAGTTGTGCTTCCTTCACGTCTCTCCCCTAGAATTTTAGCATACGTATTGCTTGCTCCTGAGGCAGTAAACAAGTGACTATCTGTTACCAAGAGTGAGCTGAACAGAGGCCAATACTGAAGGTGAGCATTTGATGGATTCCTCCAGCAGAAACAGCCCAACTGTACTTCCTTAATGTTTATTCAGTATCTGAGAACAAACCATTCATGCTCGGTCTGAAACAAAGCCCTTTCCTAAGTCAGTCAAAATGTAAGAACTCAGCACTGATGGTCACGAACAGGACAGGTAGTTGCTAAACCTGGGACACCTGAACTGTACTCAGTAAGAATGGTGCCATTTCACTGGGAGGCACAGAAGTAAGGCAGGGATCTGAAAGCTGTCACCGAGCAAAGACCTTCCTGGTTTTCCCACAAGGTAAAGGAAAAAGACCAAATGGCTTATTCAGACAATTAAAATCTGTTACTAAACCGGTATGGGTATATCCAGAGTTCCACCTTCCATCACTCACTGAAGGAAGACCATGCCTACATTTGTCAAAGGAGTTGTGAGTGAACAGGGAAAACTGCATTGCCATGAGAAGACACTCAAACATACCTGAAGGAGAGAGGTTACCTCCATGTGTTTGGGAGACAGGTGTCTCAGTGCAGGGGATAGATTTTATTCCAAATCAGGTACACAGAATGGTATAAATATTGGTAAAAGTTCACCTGTTGTATATCTGGTATGGATCCTGCATCTATAGTTCAGTGACTAGCAGTTAATTATCAATATATAGTTGTCCATTATGTGTCACTAATAAATCAAAGAAACATTTCAATCCCGATTTTAAGCTATACAAACCGAGCACTTGTCCCTTTGCAACAAGTCATTCATACTCTAGACAGAACTCAAAGGAAAGGGAAGAATGTATTTAAATACATTAAAAAAAATAAAAATTAATAATTCGGTTTTGTATGTTGACAGCTTTTTGATTTTCCCATATAATGCAGATCAGAACGCCACACTAAGAAAAACAACATAAAAGAGGCATGCAATTACACATCATTTCTGGAAGAAGATCCTTCCGTCCTTGGAAATATGGACCCAGTCTGGAAAAGCTGTTTTCTGAATAAACTGAGAGAAATTTACAAACTGAAGAGAGAGCATTAATTAGATTTTGAGGCACCTTCGTAGCCTCTGTAATTTATGAACTACCAGCTCAACCATTCTACTCTCCCATGGTAATATTCTGCATATCAGATAACTGCTTTCAATTATGAAATGCAAAAAAAAAAAAAAGCCCCTCTTACCCTTGTATGATTCAATTTGTTTCTTTCCATACCTTCAGAATAGTTTTTTCATCAGAGAATAAAAGAACAAGCTAAAGATGGGAATTTTGGTCAAACTCTTAATCTCCATCCTAAAAAGGCATCTAATATAAATGTACTCACAACATTTTTAAAAGAGAACCAAAACTTGTTCTCTAAGGCATGGGGAGGAGGGTTTGGGAAAGAAAATTCCATCTGTCTTGACCCTTAAAAGCTCTTTTTCCAATAGCAGAATTGATTTCTCTACTTCTGAAACATTTCCAAGACTGAAAATAAAAAAGTTCTGAAAACAGAAAAGCAAAAATAGAAATAAAGGAGACAATAGAGGAAATCCCTCCTGTTCTATTAGAATTCATTTTAATCAGTCTTGGGCATCGTGAATAGGCACACACCTTGATTTTTGTGGACAGACACACAAAAAATTCTAGAAGACTGTTAGCATGTTCTTCTGAAATTGATACATTTTTAAAGGGCCCTGTGCTAAAACAATTTAAGAATTCCTCGGAATTTTTGCTAAGCCATTGCTAATTCAAAACAATCTTTTCAAAGCTGGAGCTTTGGGACATGTGATGGGACACAAAAAGGCGGCTTTCTTTCTATCTGGACCTGCTCTATTTCATACAAAGCAGCATGAGAAACAACATGAGGGAAAAAGCTTTGCTGTGCCTCTAACAGAGGTTTTGATAAGTAACTATCACCCAGATAAAATCATTTTTCAGATCTTACACTGATGGGAGATGCACGAAGACCCATCTAAAAATCTGGCTCAAAATAGAGCAATGGAGAATTTCTCATTTATGAGATCTAGATGCTGTGACTCAGCAACATGTCTATGTGGAAGAAATTCCCCTGTCAGAACTAATTCTTCAAATATCCTAAAGTTTGCTGAAATCTGTATCTTACTGGAAGTTATTATTTCCAAAGGAAACACTTCTAGAAGAAATGTCAAAATTGCCAGCAGAGTGATGGGGCCTAAGCAGATGTTCTGAAACTGCAGGATGTGCAAAAACACAATTTGCAGTCAAGTAAAATGGAAATCACTACTTCCAGGCTTCTAAAAACAACAACAACAACAACAACAACAACAAATCCTCAATTTCAAGGATAGTTGAAACTGCAAAACATTCATCGTGAAAAAGAGAAGTCTTTCCTATAACGCCAGTTTAAGACCACTGGAAAGCTGAAACAGATGTTATCAGATCCTGTTATCTTCTATTCCTCTTGCATAAATACTGCTGTAGAAAAAAACCCTTTGATACAGCATATTCAAATGGAAAGATGTATCAAGCTCTTGAGAGCTCTAACACCTTATTTCTGGCAGACATTTATAGCTGCTTCAAAGCTGATGCAAATTCTTCCAGAAAAGTTTGTCCCAAATTTTTGGCATCATTTAGAGCACAAGAGACACAATATTTAACCTGTCACGTTACGCTTCCAAAACAAAACTATGACTTTAAGAAGCTTTTGTTTTCTTTTCCATCATGCCATACTGGCTGAAGATATATGAGCTACATTTATCTAAGGCACTTTCACCTCACAAGCACTTTTAAGCGTTTCCTCAGGCAAACAAATGGATGCAGTCCAGGCTAGGAAGCTGGACACTCATGTGGACTGGAAAATGCTCAAATGTTGAGCTCACAGGGCTGCCATCAGCAGCTTGAAGTCCATCTGGAGGCCATTCACTAGTGATCAGCTACAGGGATTGACCCTGGTGCTGATACTGTTTAACATCTTTACCAATGAGCTGGGCAGTGGGACAGAGTTCTCTCAGGAAGTCTGCACACAATACAGAACTGGGAGAGTGGTAGATACAACAGATGGGTCTGCTGTCATCAGAGGTGCTGCCAGAAGCACCTCGACAGCTTGGAGGAATGAAATGACAAGAAATTCAGCAAGTGCACCAAAGGGAAATGCCAAATCCAGCAGTTGGGGAGGAATAAAACCATGCCTTTGGTCACACTAGGAACTAACCATACGGAAAGCAGTTTGGAAGAGATCAGCCAGCCATTGTCCTTTTTGTGCAAAGACCAACAGTATCTGGGACTCCATTAAGGAGAGCCTCACTAGCTGATTAAGGGAGATCTACATTCTCACTAATAAGCAGTGGTGAGATACACATTTGGGTGCCTGGGTCCAGTTCTGGGCTTGCCACCACAAAAAAGCCATGGGTGTGCCAGAAAATGTCCACTGAAGCACCACAGATGACGGTGGGAACAAAGCACATGTCATGCAAGCAACTCCCTGAGTGGTAAAGAAAACTCAGAAGGGATCATAACAATGTGCATAAATACCTGATATGGGGACATACAGAAAATGTAGCCAGACACTGACTTTCTCAGTCACCTGACAGTGACTAGCAAAGGAATGAAAAGCAATACAAAGAAACAGAAATACAGGAAGTTCTGATAAAAATCAGGAAAAGCTTTTTTTACTAGCTAGGGTGGTCAAGCTGCACCAACTGCCCAAAGAGTTTGCAGAGTCTTCACCCTTTCGGGTATTTGAAATAGGGAATGGACACAGTTCAGACCAACCTGGTCTGTTTGACCCGCTGTTTCATGGGGTCAGGTTAGACTAATGGTCTCCAGAGGCATCTTACAGCTTCAACTCTCCTGTAATTTCATGGTTCTGTGAAATTCTCAGCCAAGTGTACCAAGAATTCAGCATCACTGAAAACATCTATGAACTATTTGCTGCTTTACGAAAAAATCTGAACCATTCTTTATTAGTCTCTTTTCCACAACTACCATTTTCTTGCCAGCCTCTCCACCATTAAATTTCTGGCAGCTGTTTTGGTTTGGTACCTCAGTACAGAGATGGCTCTGTCTTCAGCATTTTGCCAGCTGTACTAAGGGATGCTCTCAGAAGGCTGCAATCAAAGCTGCCTGAACAGTAACATTCAAAACATGCAAAAGCCACTCAATCAAGACATGCTATGCCCTCTGAACAGGAAAAGTGGGTAGGAAGGGATGAATCATGATGATCTCACCTCTATCAGCAATTCCCTATCCGGACATATACTACTCTCAATCAAGCCAACCCTCAATCTGCAGTTACAGTACCCTATACTTGACCAGAGTTTTAACATCCCCAGCCATGCCTCAGAGGTAAAGTCAAGAGGTCCTACATTGAAATTTTGCAAATCCTATCTCTAAATCTGATTCCCTGGTTAACAAATGTCCTCTTTAGACAACCTGCTACACTAAGGATCCAACAATACTAGAAGTAGAAAGATCCTCTCCAGCTTCAATGCAAAGCAAAGTTTTTGTGGAACTGCAACCTTATATTTGCAACGCAGACAACTAGGTGATAGAAGTTAGTAAGGCTCCTCAGGAAAGAAGGTATCATTTGATATAGTAAGAAAGTAAATTAGTTCTGGTTCTCATAAGAGGTATTACATGCCACAGCATTTTCCTTCAGTCTTAAACAGTATATAGACCAACTGTAAGCCTCAAGAACCAATGACAAAAGCCACCTGCCTTTTACTGGTATTAATCAACCTAGATGACATTTTAAAAGTTAATTATCATCTGAAAATTACTTACGAGGCCTATTAACAGACCAAAATCATCCTGGTATAGGTATCTGATCCTTGTAACACTTCTGGAAATCTACACTGAGAATAAGACACTAAGGTATGCATCCTTCCCTGATTCTGAAAACAAAATGTTAAAAAAGCATTTAGAAACTAAATCCTTCTGAGAACTCAGTGAACTCCTCCACTGTAATATTTAGTTAGCATTTTATTTACAATGGATAATATTTATTTGAAAAATTATTCCCTCTCCCACCTCTGCAGCAGAGAATATATTCAGCTTACCTGAAAATAGAAGAAAGCTTGGCCAAACCAGTAGTGCATGATAGTAATCTGTGCTGCATCAAATTTCAAAGGTATCCAAATATATTTTGTCATCATTGTCTGAATTAGCAGACAAAACACCAAGACTGGTAAATTATGAGGTCTAAATAGAAGAGCTGCTAGTAGAACCAATCCGCTATATACTTCCCATAATCCTGTGCTCTTCGTGCTGGAGTCTGCAGAAATAACCTGTGACTTTAGTAAATCTTTAGTGCCAGTGAAGATTATGCCAAGAACAAAGACATAAACAAAACGAGCTTCAGTAATCCCCCTAAAGAGAAAATAAAATTTTAAAAAAATTAATAAATAAGTAAAACAGCAAGATTAGTTACTTACTAATACCTACTTCAGAGCCTTTCAAGAGAGATCAAGACCAAACAGTTCTGCCAAACAGGTTAAATCCAAGGCTAGTATTTCCCAAATCCCTAAGCAATTCCATTACAAAAAAAATGTATGTTTGAAGTTGTAAGTGTAATTAGCACTTACACTATCTTCAAACCACCAATAAATTAATTTGCCTCTTAATTTCTAGTGAAAGCCAGCTTCTGAAGGAAACACAGCATGTTGTGTAAAAAAGCTAACAAGGATAAGGACCAGTAAGCTTAAAAACTGTGACCTGCTATTCTAGAAGTGCAAGGTCTGAGAAACTAAGACTGAAAGGGACTACAGCAAGTCATCTGGTCCAATCTTCCTGCTCAAGGCTCAAGCAGGGTCATCCTAGAGCATATTGCACAGGATTTTGTCCAGACAGTTCTTGAATATCTCCTGTGAGGGAGACAACAACTTCATTCAACCTGTTCCAGTGTCTGGTCATCCTCATAGTTCTTCCTCATTTTCAAGTGGAACTTCCTGTGCATCAGTTTCTGCCCATTGTCTCTTGCCCTGCTGCTTGGCACCACCAAGAAGAGCCTGGATCCATCCTCTGACACCTTTCCTTCAGAGACATTGCTGAGGTTGTCTCTCAGTCATTCCCTTCTCAAGGCTGAACAAGCCCAGCTCCCTAAACCTTTCCTCATAAAAGAGATGCTCCAGTCTCCTAACCACTTTCAGAATCCATCTCTCAACTCACCCTAGGACCTCGATGTGTCTCTTGTCCTGAGGAGCCCAGAACTGGACACAGCACTCCAGATGTGCCTCACCAGGGCTGAGCACAGGGGCAGGATCACTATTCTTGACCTGCAGGCAATGCTCTTCCTAATGCACCCCAGGGTCCCATTGGCCTTCTTGGTTCCCAGGACACACTGCTGGCTCATGGACAGCTTGTTGTCCACCAGGACCCCCAGCTCCTTCTCCACAGAGCTGCTTTCCAGCAGGTCACCCCCAGACTGTGTTGGTGCCTGGGGCTGTTCCTCCCCAGGAGCAGGACCCTGCACTTGCCTCTGCTGAATTTTGAATGGTTCTCTGCCCAACTGAGACTGACAGGTCCAGCCTGTCGAGGTCATTTAGAAGGGCTTCACAGATCTGCCATTCAGCCAGGACCTAAGTGTCCACTCATCCAGTCCACACGTCTTTGAGCTTGTCCATGAGAATACTGTGAGAGACTGTTGAAATCCCTGCTGAAGTCAGGGTAGACAGCATCCACTGATCTTTCCTTGTTCATCCCTGTATTTGTTCCATTGCAGAAGGCAGTCAGGTTGGATAAGCATGATTTACCTTTATTGAATCCATGCTGACTACTCCTAATCACCTTCTTGTCATCCATGTGGATAGAGATGGCCTCATTTCAGAATGAAATCCACCACCTTTTCAGGGACTGAGGTAAGGCTGACTTGCTGGTAGTTTCCTGGATCCTTCTTCTTTCTCTTTTTGAAGACTGGGGTGACATTTTCTTTCTTCCAGTCCTCAGGCACCTCTCCTGATTGCCACGACCTTTCAGAGATGATCCTTAGAAGCCTCATTATGCCCATCAGCTCCCTCAGCACCTGTGGATGCTTTTCATCAGGACCCATGAGTTTGTGGACGTCAGCTCTGTGTATTCTCTAACCCAATCCTCTTTGACCAAGGGAAAATCTTCCTTTCAACATTCTTTCACCACGGTCTCCTTGGTCAGAGATCCCTGGCTGGTCTTGTCAGTGTCAGTGACCAGTACTAAGAGGGCGTTCAGTAATTCTGACTTCTCTGCATTCTCTGTTACAGAGGCCTCTGCTCCATCTAGTAAAGGGCCCACAGTATTCCTAGTTTTCCTTTGTTTTTCATGTATTTGAAAAAGCTCTTTTTGTTATCTTTGACATCTTTGGTCAGATGTAGTCCCAGATGAGCCTTGGACTTCCTTGTCTCATCTCTACCATCTCTGACAACCTCTCTATATTCATTCCAAGTGCCCAGACCCTACTTCCACCTTCTATGTATTTCCTGCTTACACATCAGCCACGACAGGAGTTCCTTGTTCATCCACACTAGTCTCTTACCCTATTTTCCCAACTTCTTGCTCATCAGGATGTGTCATTCTTAAGCCTGCAGGAAATAACCCTTGAATATCAGCCATCTCTCTTGGGCCTCTCTTCCCTGCGTGGCTTGTTCTCATGGGATACTTCCAAGAAGATCCCTAAAGAGGCTAACATTAGGTCTCTTGAAGTCCATGATTGCTTGCTGTCCTACTTCCTCTTCACCCAACACTGAACTCCACAATCTCATGGTCACTACAGCTAAGGCTGCCCCCAACCTTCTCATCTCCAACAAGGCCTCCCCTGTTTGTTGTTATAAAGTTGAGCAACACACCATTCCTTGTGGGATCCTCTGCTACCTGTGTCAGAACACTGTCATCAGTGCTTTCCAAGATCCTCCTGGACTGTTTGTACTTTGTTGTGTTGCTTCTCCAGCAGATGTCAGGGGAGTTAAAGTCCTCCACAAGAACCTGGGACTTAGAGGCTGCTTCAAGCTGCCTGCAGAAATCCTCATCCATTTTTTCCTATCAGGTGGCCTGTAGCAAACACCCACAACAATGTCACCGTAGTCTGCCCTTTTATCCTGACCCACAAGCTCTTGATTCTCCCATCATCCACCCCAGACAGAGCTCGATACATTCCAAGTGTTTCCTCACATAGCGGGAAGCTCACCTATGCATCTTCCTGGTCTGTCTTTCCTAAGGCAACCTGTGGCCCTTCATGACAACATTCCAGTCATGTGAGGCATCCCATCATGTCTTTGCAGCCTTACCTGTGTTCAAGCCTGGCTATGTCCACATCCACCTTCAAATCTAGTCTACAGCTCTCTCAATGAGCCCTGCTAAATCCTGAGCTAAGATTTCCCATTTGAAAGAGGTCGTCTCCATTCACTGTCAGCAGACTCTGTGTCATATAAACTGACCCGTGATAAAACACTCAGAATTCTGCTGGTAACACGAGTTTCAAAGCCAGGTGTTCATCTGCCTGGTTTTCCAGTTTCTTGCCCCATCAATCTCTAAAATTGGTAGGATAGAAGAGAACACAACTGGTGCTCCAGACCCCTTGACCAGCTGTCCCCAAGGCCCTGAGATCCCTTTTGATCATCTGCACCCCTGTTGCTGGGAGTTGGTCATTTACCCACCTGGAAAACCAGCAGTGGGTAATCATCAGTGGGCTGCACCAGGCTGGGAAGTTTCTTGGTGATGTCCCTTATCCAGGTGCCAGAGAGGCAATCCACCCCGCGATTGGATTAAATCCAGCTGGCATATCAGACTCTCCATTCCCCTCAAGAGGGAGTCACCAATGACTACTACCCTTCTTTTTCTTAACTGAGGAGGTTGTGATGTGGGGGGTAAACTGCTCTGCCATAGACAACCTCATCAGCCTCAATGGACTGTCACTCACATTCTCGTTTCTCTGGTCCTCATTTCCCTGGTTCTCAGATTCCAGGGCCTTGTCTCTATTGCATATGGGCACGTGAGGAGGTGAGGCAGGTCAGGAGGGGTTTCACCTGCCACCCCAAGCAGAAACCCATGTTCACTCCCCTACATCCTGGAGGTCCCTTCCTTCTGGCTGGTGGTGAGAGGGCAGGGGGTCCCTGGCTTCTTGTGAAGTGGATGTCAGGTCTGTTTGTCTGAGGCATGGCAGAGTGCAGCCCCACCAGTCAATCTTCTACTATCAGTCTTCTCTATACATGAGTAATGAGTGAACATGGTCTCCTACAAAGTTAATATAATTCACTCAGAAGTGAGGATTCCTGAGTCATCTGGACTCAGCAGTATATGGAAGATTAGACCAGGACTCTAAAAATAGTAAAATTATAGCTATACTCATGTAAGCAATGTAACTAACTGACCACAAAAAAACAACACTAGTCAAAATTTCTAAAGTAAGTTTTGTAAATAAATACTATTTTTTTTCTTAGAAAGCTCACGTTCCTTCTTAGCCAATTACTAAAAAATAAGCTTGAATTCAATCTTTCTTTTCACATACCGGAGAGAAAAAAGTAAGAGGAGAAACAACAAGCAAGAGCATTTAAATATGCAATTTTCTTTTTGCATGTACAGAACCAAGAAAGAAAGGCAAAACCATGACACAACAGTAATGTAGTTTTCCTAAGCCTGAATACAGCGCACTGTTCTGTCATTCACCTTTCAATGGTTCAAAGTCATACCGAACAGCCTATGATAGCCTATAACAGCCAAAAGAGCTTTACTGTTTTATTCCCTTAGACAGCAACTATTTGGATAAACCTATACTGCTCACTGGATTTTTCCTTTGGGGAAGAAAGAATAAAGGTAAAAGCTAGTAAAGTTAAGAGAATTCCTGTATTTCTGCTAATGCAGAAATTCAGTGCCTCTTTTCAATGTCTCTGGTATGTCTGATGTAATTATTACCACATATTTACTTTAGGAAATAGATTGGGGTATTTGCCTATTCAATGAATTGAGTGAAAACTGGAATTAACCAGTTGATGAAGATTCAAACTAGAAAAAGTGTTCCTCAGCAAACGCACTACTATTATTTTGTTTGTTTTAGTATACTATATATTCATATTTTTCATTGCATAGACTACAATTTTTTAAAAAATAACTCTGAGGTAAAAAGAGCAAAGTTTCTCCATCTTAGGGAAGAATGCACTATGCATGAAAAAATGCAGTGTTGCCTACAACTTTTTCTCATGTTTCACAAAATTACCTCTACATTGCACCTGGATCTGGAGCTATTCCAGATCACTAATACACTAAAGATACCTCTAGACACATTTAAAGTAAAGTCCTGGGGGTTTTGGTTGCATTTTAAATAGGCTTTTATCACATATATCACATCAACCATCTAATAAAGATAAGCTAGTATCACTGTGTCAACATGTCACCTACCATGTGAAATCTACTAAGATTTGTCTCCCATCTCTTTTGACATGCTGTACTGGGAGCCTTGCTGAATATAATGTCTGATGAGCCAGTGATCTTTCTTGAGTCAGAAACCATGTCTCTCTATTTGGCCCTGTACTTAACTCCTGAGAAGCCCACATGCTAGCACATGAGTGGCCACTGCAAGGGACCATGCTGGAAGCCCTAAGCCAGCCTGTGCTGTGCACTGGTAAGTATTACAACAGAGGCAATGTTCTGATCTGGTAGGCACAGACATAAGTTCATTTTGGATTGTTTACTGGTTTGTTTTTACACAAAATAACAGGTAACACTGTGTGTGAGGGAGGCAGAACCTCTTCAGATGGGAATCATGTGCCACAGTGTGCCATGGGAAGTTTCATTTGGTGTTTATATAAAGCTCTGACATAATTTAAGCAAATCACTGTGTTCACTATTTGTTTAATAATAGAAATAATACAAAAAGCTTTATATCTTGTAAAAATTGAGATTCATATGCTGACTATAGAATGAACAAGTTTCAAGTAAATGTTTGACTTCAGTATTTAAGTACTGCACTTATTTCTCTAATCACATCTTACTTTGGGCTTAATTACTGTATTTAATGTCCATGTCCATGAAAGGATAGTATTATTCTCCAAGGCTTTACTGAAATACAAAGCAAAACTAGAGATCACGCTCAAAAATCAGGCATGTCTCAAGCACAGAGCCAAATCCTGCACAGTAAGTAAAAATGATCATTATTTTCTCATGAAGCAGAACCAACACACAATGTTAACGTAATACTAGTATACAATTAGAATTATCTTCAATATTTGGAGAAAGGGAATGTATGTAAATATATCCAGATACACCTATAAACAAATATTTCTTGTAAAATATGCCATGTTAGCAAATCTGATCTTCTTTACATCCTAAGATCTTAAGCTGCAGGGCTCTTTCCATCTCTATACATCTTGTGAGTCTCTGGCCCTTCAATAAGAGGCTCCAATAGCATTTGTATTGATATAAAATTCAAAATGAATGCAAGAGAAAGTTCTTTACATCCAGAAGACAATAGTTTCAACAGCTTTTCCATAATCTCCTACTTCTCATCAAATATTCCCACTGACTCTGGAAGTTTTCCACAACTCTGTTACTTCCTTACAGTTACTAACTAGTTCTTTAAGAAACTTAGCATCAGACTAAAAATCCTTATTATGCACTGTGCTGCACTGGTGAGACCTTGAGAAGGGCATGGTAACATCTTGAAAGCCCGTGTTATAGAACACTCAACTGCAAAAGTAAGGTAAGGAAAAGCAGCACTCTGAACTACTAAGCACTTTTGAAAGTAAGAAGTAGCTAAATGAGCTTGGCTTGTGCTCTACTAGATGTGGCAAGTCCATCTAAAACAACAAGAGATGGTGCATCTGGAGTTTTTTGTAGCAAAAATATAGAGTATAACTTACTAGATTTTCCTCATATTAACTTTTATCTGACTGGCTGCTCATATGTCACAGTCAAAAGACACTTTATGCGGCTTAAAATTTAGCACACATCACAAAAATTCAGTGCTGGTCACCTACAAACTCCAATTCTATTCATTAAGAATGTACTTCCAACCTAGAATATCCTGTCCACCTCATCCCCTGATAGTCAAAGTGTTCAAACACCTTGCTAGAAGCAGTTACTTATCTGTTGCTGAACTTACTTTGAAATATCTTTGCCACTATGTTGCCATGGAAATAGGACATTTCCAACAGCTGCCCGGTAACTGTAGACTCCCAGGAGCCCAAGTGCCATAGCAATTTTTGAAACCAGGGAGCATCTTCTTTGAACCAGAAAGAAGATCATAAGAAGGGAGACTGCAGCCAAGAAGGAGAGTTCAGATTTATGTTCAGAGCTGGAA
>VZTT01036914.1:0-13075 GCA_013400855.1 Buphagus erythrorhynchus | reverse complement strand
GGCATTATGTGCCTGGATTCCTCATTGTCCTCTCAGAATTTTTCCCCTGCAGCTTAAATACTGAGCACTGTACCTGAAGTTGTCCCTAATTAAAACCCATCATTGTGGATAACTGCTGTTCTGGGAGAGAAGAACTTTCCCTGTAGAAAAGCAAGTAGCCCAATTCTACAAAGAGAATACAGTTCCTCAAAACTTGTCCTGTGCAACATCAGAGCACAAGCTTTAATGAATGTGATGAAACCGTGGTTACAGGTATTAATTCTGGAGAAATGAACATGGAAACAATTTATTTGTGATGATTCAGTTTATTAGCACACACTTCTCTGTGCAGCCAAGCCTAAAATAAAGCTGTTTTGGAACTTTTATCCCTCACTTAGTGAGGGTTCTTTGAACTGCCGTTCAGCTCAGCAATGTTCCCAAAAGGCCTCAATTCCAATTTCACTTTATATTTCCATTCACAAGGCTTCACCCTCCCTCCCCCTGCCGTGTACTCTCTGGAGATCGTAAACAATCTACAAAAATTCCATTTTATTGCCCAGGTAATGGTGTTATTTGAGGATTCAGATTGTTTAGGTGCATCCCAAGTAAAATACTTAGCAAGTGCTGGAACTCTGAAATTGTAGTGAGATGAAAGGCAGGGCCCTTGCTGCTTCTGTTCCAGACTAAAGCTGAAATTCTGATGGATTTTGACTTTCCTGACACTTCTCTGGGTTTAGATTGGTATGAGCAGCCCAAATGTAAACACAGTTCAGTTTGTTTGTTTGTGGGTTTTTTGTTTGTCAATTTANTTCCAGACTAAAGCTGAAATTCTGATGGATTTTGACTTTCCTGACACTTCTCTGGGTTTAGATTGGTATGAGCAGCCCAAATGTAAACACAATTCCAGGTTAGAGAGACATGCAGGATCTCTGCTGGTCCAGCTAAAATAAAAGATGTACTTAAATACTGTTCACACATACCTTTATGGGAAATACAACAAAAAGACTTTTCCTTGATGGCCTTTAATGACAATTACGGCACCAAGTAGAAAACCTGGATATTGATGTGACAACTGGGCCAGGCTTTTTTAATCAGCTGAGGCAGCTCAGAACTGTCTTATGGACAGGGGTTTTTTTTTCCTATTTGTGTGTGTGTGTTTTTCAAACCAAGTAATGAGCAATGTCTGTGTTACCAACACTGAACTCCCACTTGTTTGTTTTTAAGAATATCTGGTTTTTAAGATTTCTGGGCAGAAAAACTCACTGGGAATCATTAGTTCCTGCTGTTGGCCAGGAATTTGTAATGCCAATTTGTAATAAGTTTGTGGATGCTACATATAAGGAGCTGGGAATGGTAATGTTGTTTTAATTCATTATTGAACTCCTTTGGCAGTGGCCCTCCTACATTATTTGTGAATAATTTGAGATACTTTCATTTCTGAGCTGTGTTTGCTCGCTCTTTAAGCAAAATAAATGCCATCCCACCAAAACCTGCTTGGGTCCAGAAATCAAGTAAAGATAGATGGTTTAATTCCTGGGAAAGCACAGAAAGACTGGGGCTGCACTCAATAACAGCCCCCCTGCTGCCTGAAGGGAATGACAGGAACATTCCACATGGAATTATATCAGTGTTAGAGGATTTTAGAAAATATATTTGTGGTGAAAGCAAATAAGTATGTAAGTGAGTTGATTTTTAAGAATATCTGGTAACTTTTATTTTTTGGATAACTATATTTTTCAAGTACTTAAATATTGGGAGGCACTGTCAGGATGACAAGGAATTGTGTTTTTCAGTTCAGAAAAGTGCAGTAAACCAAATTCGAAGAGTATTATGTCTTGAAAAAACATGGCAGTTACTTTTCTCAGATAGTTCATGATGATTAATCCAGGATAAATTGTGATTTTGTACCCTGAGGACTTACTTGCTCATCAATTATCATTTCATACCTGGGATTAAACTCTGTTTGCACTATGAATAACGAGTGCTCTCACATAAGGGCATTGTAGGTCATTAGTAACAACGTAGAAATCAAGTTGTAATAAACTTTTTTAATATTTTTATCAGCAAACCTGGCTCAGCTGAAGGAATTGGTTGTAAACACCAGTCCATTACTCTTTTTAACCTGTACCACTGGAGTGATTAACTTTGGTTCATTCTGTCTACCACCAATAGAACAAAAAAAGGTGATGAACAAGATGCTGGCTTGGAGCTGACACCCATTTCCTCTATCCCTGACTCCTGTGTGTGCTCCTGTCCCCACTGAATGCCTGGACCCAGAACTGCCCCACCAGAGCTCTGGTTCTTCCCTCCTGCTGAAGTGGGAACTCCATGTCCACTTTGTGGACTTTTCCTGTGTGTTTCATAAGAGGTGACAAAGAGATCACACAAATATGTGAAGGGAATATCCATTTCCTCATCTCCTAGATTCAAAGATCACGTCTTTGCACTGTGAAATCTCTTAGCTGCTGGAAACTGGGTGGGCACAGAAAAGAAATCTGGCTCTGTGCTTGATCCATGTCCCTTATACCTGGCTATTACCTGTTTGCAGAGGCAGTGTCCTGGGCAGATTTTTGCTGTGATTTAGGATAGTAATTCTTAAACTCACAGGAGCAAGAGCTGAGCTTGTGTGTCAAAGCCCCTCTCAAATCTACAGTAGTGATCCCAAGAGAAAGAGAAGGAATGTAAGGGGCTGGAAAAACCTTTAATGAAAAATGAATAGATGTGAAGGCATCTGAGAAAACAGAGCCTGCCATGATTTGATTTTTAATTATTTGTGCATGAGGACATCACTGCTGTCAGGGGTGTGTTTCAGTTACATTGCTATTGAGTTGGACATAAAAATATTTAGGATTTGCAAAGATTTGCGACCTTTTTAACACCTGGAGGGTCATAGGAGGAGGCAGATAGAGAGTGTGACTGATTTGTGCTGGCTCCTCGTGTCAGATCTCAGCCCAGCCTGAGGGAGCAGATGGCTTTTGCTGCTTTCAGATCCCCAGAGGCAGCCCTGCCTGGGTCAGTGCTGGTGTGGAGCAGACAGCCCTTGCTGAAAGCAGTGATTCACACATTGCACAGCTGGTTTTCCATAGGGAAAACCCCTTTGTGTTCACCTGAGGTATTGGCTCCCTTTCCCCATGGCTGGGAGGGATATTACAGTACTGTTCAGTAAATGTTAACTATCACAAATAATTAGTATCAGGCACGCTGGAGAGCACCTGGGGGAAAATGAACTCTGAAAAAGTATGGGATGATTCTGTAATGTGATAGGGAAAGGCCTCCCCTGGATAATGAACAGGAGAAGAGCAATTCCTGCTGCAGTATCCATGGGTCATTCTCTTTAGAAAAGAAGGTTCCCATGTCTTTGAGGTAACTCGAGTGAACTTTGTGTTTTTTAATATAGCAGGTCAATCTTCGAGGAAAGCTCACTATTTAGTGGGTCTTTTTTGCTACAGAAAAGATAACTTACCATATTCAAGTGGAGCAACCCAGTTGTTAAACATTTTCTGTACTAATCTGCTATTAGGAATATGTATAGGAAGTGCTGACAAATGTAGAGCAATAGTTGAGTAGTCTTTAAAGTAAAATTAATTGACATTAGGTATGTTCAGAGGCCAGATGTGTGCTCCAAAGCTGCATTTACTGTGTTCAGAGGTCAGATGTGTGCTCCAAAGCTGCATTTACTGTGTTCAGACAGCCCTGAGACAATGAAGGGAATTGGGAAGGGTATTCCCAGTCTAGAGGGGCTGTTCTTCCCAGCTTGGCAAAGGAAATGACCCCTTTTTCTGAGCAGTACTTCTGTGGCTAACACTGGGAGAGGCTGAGCCTATTAACAGCTCAGGGAACTGGAGCTGGATATTGAGCAGGAACTAATCCATCTGTCCAGGCAAGCTCCAAACATAACTCCTGCACTGGCTCCTTTCTTCCTCCTTTCCTTGGCTGTCCATAGTGGCAGAGGTGCTCAAGGCCCTGGCTGAGCACAGCACCTGCAGCCTCAGGCCACTTCTGTAGACTCAGGGGACAAAATGGATGGAAGGGGACAATGGATGGAAGCTGTAACTGCTGTAGGGAAATAGAATTCCTGGTGCAGGATGTGACTGGGACACTTGGCACGGGCCAGTGGGCAGCTTTATCTTCATGTCCACCCTCAGTAAATGAGGTCCTGACAATCTGGGCTCCAGCTCCCTGCTCAATGGAGCTGTGATCCATTGGCACTGTGGGAAAGAGCTGCAGGAACTCCTGAGCCCAGGAGAGATCCCAGAATTTATTTAGTGGAAGTCTCATGTGCCCTGTAAATGCACAGATATCTGGGCACAGACACTGACTTGGTTCTGGAGAGCTTTTAATGCATTCAAATTAAACCAGTGAGAGTTCAGGGCACACTGAAACTGCTCTACCTTACACAGCATTGTCCATTTATTCTGCAGTTCTGGTGTGATTTGGGGGCTTACAGCAAACCCAGGGGTGCCTTTGTAGTACGTGGCCTAAACCCCAATATTTCTGCAGGTTGTGGTTCTCTGGATTAGATCTGTGAAGGTCTCACTCAAAGAAATACCAGCTAGGAGAACTCTGGACTAGAAATCTGGATTCCTTCTGGGGGTACCAAACCTGGGTCTGATTCTTTCAGCCACGCAGCAGCGACACCCCTTTATATGGGAGCCCTCTAACACAGAGGTACTCAGGCCATCCTCTCCATCCCAGAACAGCAGAGATACAGCCAGTGTCACAGGGGCCTCGTGAGAGAGAACAGGTTTCTGCTCACTCTGTTTCCAGTTCTTCAAAATCCTTGGCAGTTCCATAGCAAGGGATCACTTTCGTAGCAAAAGAGAGTGTGACTGGCCTTTGGAGGTGTTGGAAATCACAAAGCCTTGGCATTTCTGTTTCCAAAAAGCCCATTATCATGAGGGATCCTGAAGGGTGAAAGATGGCAAAGATGCAAAACAGTGCAGATGGAGTTTCTTTTGAGACTGGTTTAACATGAAAATTAAGAATTCTTCCTTTTAAGAATGCCAGTGTCTTCATCCCAAGGGAAGCTCAGTGTTCCCAAAGAACAGTTATTTCTCCTTCCATCCCACATGTGCAGCACTGATGGACATAGCTGGACATCAACCTGCAGCAGAGGTGCTGAGAAGTTCCAGTGCAATCATCAAACACACAGAGGAGCCACTGACCTCTCTTCTGTCAGAGCTTGGGAAAAACAAACTGGCACACTTAATCCATAGACAACTGTTTAGCGAAGCCTGACACTGATACTGCAAGGATGTGCTCTTGCTTAGTCTGAATCTTGGCTGCTACAATGTTGGAATAATTGCAATAGGCATGTTTCCATACAGGGTAAATGCTATGAATCCCCTTTTTGGCTAAAATTGGGAATACGTAGGCTTGAATACATGAAATCACATGTTCTGGAAGGTTTTTCTGAAGTATTTATTTTTGCTGTAAAGATTTGGTTGGAATGAAGCAGCCAGGCCCAAGGAAGCCCATGGTCATGGTTGTGCACTGTGATCACCAGTGGATTTGTTTCCTGTTAGCTTTGCTCTCTGGTTCCCCGAGGCAGCTGAAAGAGGGAGCTGGAAGCAACTGGGACCAGCTGCCTTCACTTTGCCAGCTCCACCAGCTGGAGCAATGGCAGAGCCTGATTCCATCCAACATGGGCAAGAGAGGCAGCAGGACAGCAAGCAGGGAGCAAGTGGCAGAAGGAAGGAGCAGCTGGTGGCATTTGGGTAGGTGGTGCTGTTGGATTTCTCTTTAAAGGTGTGGGCATGTGTAGAGTTTGGGAAAGGGATGAAGAGTAACCAGAGTTCCTGTTGGTGCATCCCCACTGGAGTCGGTCTCCCAGTCTCAGGTTGTGCCCAGAAAAATCCCCTGGCTGCTGAATTTCTCTGGAGCAACAGTGACACCTTGTGGGTCAATTTTAATTGTGTTCCACATGGAAATGTTTTGTTCCTACCCCCTCCACCTCTGCCTGCGTGGAAACCAACAGTTGGAATTCAGGCAGCATCCTTGGCCATCTGCTCGGCACATCCCTAGACCTGACAGCACAGGAACTGATGGATGGCAGAACTGCTCATAAACCAGGGTGCCAAGGGCTGCATGGAAATTCAGTTAGCAGGATCATATTATTGGGAAATAGTGTTTTAATTGGCAACTGATTGGTAATTGGGTATTACACATATTTCATTAGGAAGACACAGCAAAAGCTTGGTAGTGCATGGACAACAGAAGACTGAGGCAGTTGGTTCCATGCAGGAATTTTGGCATGGCAGTATTCTTGTTTTAATTTGGGAGAATGCAATTAATTAATGTGTTTCAGGTCTCTATTCCCATCATAGAAACTCCTCTTTATATTTTGGTTTCCATCTCTGAGCATAACTTTTGCTGCTGTGTTTGCCAGTCTGCTTGCAAGACTTTATTCGATTCAGATCTATTTTTTTTCCCTGGCATATTGAATTTGTTGCTCCAGAGGATTTTTCATTCCAGCTGGGCTTCAGTTATTCTTGCATTACCCCAGGCTCCATTCTGAGTCCTACTGTGAATTGCATTTGTAGCCTTTCAGTGAGTAAACATTAGAGCTCCTCCAACTCTGTACTGGCACATCCTTTCCGATGGCACTCAGCTCCTGCTGATCTTGGAAAAAAGCTGGATGCTTTGCATAATATTTTGCATGACATTCAATTATGGAGATCTTCACATTTAAAAAAACATGGAACTGGGAGAAGAGTGATCTGCTATTAATTAGCTGTCTGATGCCCTGGACTCATGTTGATAATAATGGTTCCCCTTGGCTATGGTTTTAGTAATCCATAGGAAAACATGCCATTAGAGATATTAAAAATTCATTTCTGAAGTGTACTGGCAGCTTGAAAAGTGGCATTCAGTCTTTTAATTTACTACTCTTTTAACAGAGCTGTTTTAAATACCAGACTCCAAATTTGAGGTACTTATTTCCAGCAAACTTGAAGATAACATCTTCGTGTTAGCACATACTTTACACAAGCACTGCAATGTCTGCTTAAAAAAGCTTTGAAATATCTGTTATTGGACATACTGAGTCAGACTGTGGGAATGGATGATGTTTCTAAAGATGAACCACCCAGGCTGATGGTTAAAGGTCCTTTCCACGTATTTCTTCCTGTTACACAAAGCTGTGCCCATGCATTTCTGCACATACAGGCAAACTTCTTCAGTGGGTTTTTGAAAATGAATGTCAGTGGCACACATTTGTTCATCCTCTCTCCTTCCTTGTCTCCTTCCATCCTCATGTTAAAATCCAACCCCTGCTTTGCCATAAATACAATGTATTGGTCTGGATTAAGGACTAGCCTGCATCTTGTACCTGGTGTTGCTTCTCCCAAGGTTCCCATGCAGGATGCCAAAATACTCCTATTTTGCCCATGTCTAGAAAGAGAGAACCATGATTTTCAGTATCACCACACATCTCCTTTCTTGTAAAATCAGCAACATCTGCGAGGATTTTCTTCTTGGAATCATAGCTTTAAAAGTGAAGTAGAAAATAGAGCCCACAACCTAATAATCTCCTAATCTTGTGAAGTGGTAATTCATCACAGTGCCATCTATTTAGAAACATTATAAATCAAATGCCTTCCCTGTACCTATAAGAGTCTCTATAGCAGATTGGTAGGGTTTAATTTATTGAAAAGAAATTAAGGGAGATAACAATCCAGCAATCTATCAGTTCCAAAACTACATTCTGTTGGGCATTAAACATTAATTAATAAAATAATGCAGGTGCAGTTTGTCATTAATACATTTTTAGTGTAATCAATATTTCCTTTTTATAAGTTTGTAAGGATTGTGAGTTCTGTTTTTTCACCATATGAGCACATTATCAGGGCAAGGGAATGCCTGTCAGAGCAAAATGTATTGCTGCATTATCCCTTAGAAGTCATTCTGCTGTCTTTGAAGGAACATTATTTTTACCCACAGTGCAACTGTTGGGTTTGTCACCAGGTTCTTCTGCCCTTATTAGTTTGTATTCATCAATTTTCCCTCCTGCACTTTTGCATGTTTAATAAATCATGAGTGTTTCTTAGGTGTAGGAGTACCCTTAACCTGTGACATGCTGTCCCTGCGAAGGGAGTTACTGATTTGCAGCAAAAAATACTTAAATTCATTTATGCTCATTTGTACTCATAGTGTGTCAGCTGTGAAGGCAGAAGCAGGTTCTGAAGGTTATTCTCAAAGTGTGTTTAGGTCTTGTACTTTGTTTCCTCAAACAGTTTAAATATGTAATTTAGCAGAAGTTTCTTCCAGAAGAGACCAAAAGCAGTTTCTTCAGGAACGCTGTTGGCACAACAGCCCTTCCACAGCTCTGTGCACACAGCAGGTCTCAAACCAGGCCTTGCTCTGGCATGAAGGATCCAGCTTATTAAAGGTTCCTTCCTTTAAGCTGTGCTCTAAGAGATGTCTTTAATTAAAATCCATCAAAATTATGAGGAAACATAATGCCCAAGTGCTTGCAGTTTATCTTGAAGGTCTATCCAGCTAGCAAACTTTCCATATGTTTGGAATTATTAGAGCATCAAACTGCATTTTTTATATTTTTAGTGACTTGAAAGCTAACTGAAAAATTCAGATGTAAGTTTTCCTAAACATGAGAGTTTCCAGTTACATTGCAGTGATTGAAGCAAATCTCAGTATATGTATTTTTTTCAATAAGCCTCACACTCTCATCTTCCCATATCCTAAACTTTGTTGTATGTGATGCTGAGGCACTTTTCACACAATTTACCCTGCAGTTCAGGGAATTTTGGGGTTTTGCCTGGTGTAGCTGAGAAGAAAACTGCCACCTGCCTGGAAAATTCAGTGAATTAAAACAGCTGCTGATATATAAGAGAAAAAAAGAGACTGACAGGTACGTCCTGAAGACCTTATTAAGGCTTCTTAATAATTTGCCTGATTTTCAAAAAATGCCAAGTGCTTGACAGGTGGTGAGGAACGGCATTTACCAAAGTGATGGAAAGTGGTGGAGAACCTGGGAGTTCTGAAACACAAATGGTGATTGCTTCTGACTGCACTCTTTTCTCATGTCATCTTCTTAAATATGTCATCATTTGAAAATTTTAGATACAAAACTGAGTGACAGAATCTTCTTATTACAAACTTTAAGCCACTTTATGGCATTTGGATTAAAGGCAATTCTAAGCTGGTTTTGTTGCCATATAGCAGCTCTGCCGAGGGGGCAGCAGCAGGAACATTTCCAGGGTCAGCAAGGGGCTGAGGAGGTGAGAAGGCCTCGTGCACAGAGCACAGAGATGGGCTAAAAAAGGGAGAGCAGCTCCTCCTTCCCACATTAAGTCTTGTGGACATAAAAACTGGAAAATGAGAAAGTATTTTTCCAAGTAATAGCCATGAACTTCTCAGAGGAAGCTGCTCATGGTTTTGCTGTTTGAAAGGTGTCTGGATGTAACATTCTGGGGGATGAGGTTGGTGGGTTTTTCCTCTTTATTTAAAGATGTGGCATTTGAGGAATGGCAAGTAGGAGGCGTTGCTGTGTACTTCGTGTGGCTGCCAGCTGGTGTCTGCTCCAGGAGAGGGGGAAAGGTTTCCTTAGTCTGGCATCGCAGGCAGTGCTGTGATCTGGGAGCAGTCCGGGCTGGCTCTGCAGGGAGTGGGAGCAGACAGGGACTGTGCCTGGGAAGGGTGGGCACCCCTCACCAGCAGGAACGAGGGGCAGTGCTTCACAGTCACCTCATCCTCTCTGCAAGTGCTTCCCTGGGAAATGCAAAGGGAAAAGCAGCCCAGGCTGATGCAGCTTTGGCATTCAAAATAGAGAATATTTTCATCCTTGTGAATTATTCCTCTGCAGCTTGGCCGTGCATACAAAAATGGCAGTATGTGTCTTGAGTGTCACCAGAGACACTGTCATTCCCCTCTGGGTGGTGGGACCACAGCAGTTAAATGGAATACTGGTTAGAGGGGCTAGAAAAGGATCACAGCTTGGAAGGTCTGCAAGGAATTCTGCAGGTGTTGGTGGCATGGTGCAGGATGAGAGAGAAATTCAGAAAAGGCTTTGAAGAGACTGACAGTCAGTGTTTATTCTGAAATAACTGTTACTCATTTATTCATGTTTTCTGGAAGGGGATTTGAATCCAGACTAAATAAGCTGGAAAATGAGGGGGAGAAATTGTGGATAAAAGTGAGAAATCGAGGGATTTGTGAGAAAGACAAAGACTGTCTTCAATCAAATATTTCAGTTTTTTTGTTTGTTTGTTTATGAGGAAGGGCTGATTGGCTTTTGGAGAGAAACTGTGAAGCACAGCCAGGGTGTGCTTTATGGCCTGCAAGCTGAATACACAGAAAAATGACCACCACCACTATGTCAGATGTGACATTTTTGTCACTGTGTTCCTGGTTTAAAGGCACAAAAGAAACTAGGAGAGGTAGGTTATTGAGACAGCTGGTCCTTGTTCACCTGCAGTCAGTGACCCAGAGATGGAAAACCCTGCTGGGATGTGTGCACATCCTTCATCAAGAGATTATGAAGATCTAGCAATATTTCTGATGCTTGCAGTAACTTGTAGGAATTGCCCACATTTTTTCTTGTTCTTTGTATGTAATTATTCCAATGTGTTTCGTGTGTCTGGCACTAAGTGTGGTGTAGTAATTGATTTCCCCACTACCACTCCTTGGGGATGTTTCAGGGGCAGGAATACATATTCCATCAGACAATTTGAATTTTGACGAGAATTTGCAAAGTGTACAGATAATCCAAAATCACTCCTTGTAGTAAACCTTGTGCTAAAAAGACTTCCTGGGTTTTAAAAATCTCTTGAAACTGAAGTATTATGCTAAAGCTAGCAGTACAGCAAGAGCTGTAATAGGAACTGAACAACTGAAATATTTATGGGTATATTCACATCTAATACATTTCCCTTTGTAGGGAGGTGAGGGAAAGGATATTTGTGAAGCCAAAGATTTCTTGGGCCGTATTTTTCTGTAAGTCAACATAAAATCAAAATACTTGGTCTGGACACACCAAATCTGCTATTCTGAGTGAAGATGCTTTTGATATGTGTGCTGGTTTTGGCTGGGAAAGATTTCAGTTTCTTCATAGTAGCTGGCACAGCGCTGTGGTTTAAATCGTGCTGAAAACAGTGTTGATAATCCAGGGGTGACTTTGTTATTGCTGAGCAGTGCACTCACTTTTACTTTTCTAATTCTTTCCCCCATCCCACTGAGGGGGAATGAGTGAGGGGCTGTGTGAGGCTTTGTTCCTGGCTGTGGTTAAACCATGATGTGTTTGAAGTCTATCTCTTGCTGTACTTCCAAGAGTTTTATATATTTATTTATTTGTTACAATGTTATGATTTCTGGAGAAGTCTCTGGGCTTTTCTTGCCTGACCCCAGCTGCAGCAATACCTTAATGCCCTGTGCATCCCACACAGTGCTCTAGCCAAGTGCCTTTTCCCTCTCTAGTCGCCATTTCAGGGTCCCTCCTGAGCCTCCAGGCTCCTTCAGCAGAAGGGAGCTCCAGGGCCTCCTCCTTCCTTCCCAGACTCTCAGTGGATCCAGTGGAGCCCTGAGCATGGGATAGGGAGCAAAGCTGTGCCATGGAAATCCCGGTGGAAATTCCATGTGCAGTTTGGAGGCACTCATCACATGATGGTAAATGAAAAATAATAATGACAATCTCTGTAGCACAGAGCCACAGGGAACATAAGATGCCCAGTATTTTCCTCAGCCTCATTTCTGATTCCCTTTGATAACTGTTGGTGCCACTCTCTGGCACCTGGCCAGAGATCATCACTTAATCCAGCTTCATTTATTCATTTCACATAATTATGCTTGTGGATTATGATGACTGCAGAGTTCAAAGCTGCTTCTGTTTGCTGTGGTTTGTCTGCAGTGTTACTGAGGGATGTGTTTTCAAAGACTGAGCATGGCTAACGGGGTCACTGAGTGGTGTCAAGCTGCATTTAGCAACTGAGAAAAGGACCTTTTTTTTTTTTGTAAGTACTGAGGAGCTGATCAGCACACAGGAGTGGGCAAAAGGAAGAGCCAGGAAACCTGGAATACAAAAGGCAGTGAAAATCCCTGGCAGGGATACCCTCCCAAGCCTGCTCTGGCAGTGGAGGGGCACGGAGACATTTCTGGGCTGGGAATTCCAGGAGCAAACCAGGACATGGCAGTGAGGACAGGCTGGAGCTGCAGAGCCTTGCACAGGGAGTGATCCACGGTGAGTTCCCATGGAGCTCTGGGAAAGGGATTATGTGTCTTCCAGGAAAAGCATTGGTTGATGCTATACTTTAGAGAAAAGTACAGGAAATGGGGCTCCATCTTCTCCCAGTCCAGGGGCAAAATATTCATTGGCCTCATTGTGAGGAGCAGCAAGACCTTGGATTCAACTACTGAATCAATCCATGAGAACATGGAAGGCTGATGTGTTTTGGGGAGAGTGCCATTGCAGGTTCTGGGGAAGCACCTAAGCCCTTCTGCAAGCATCTGAGTGATGCTCCCTGTCAGGAGTGCTGCCCAGCTGAGCTCTCCCAGTGCTGGGAAGTGTGTCTGGAACTCGTGGAATGCATGGCCTCATGCTGTGCTTTGGCTGAGCAATGCATTGTGCACCTCCTCAAGTGTGAGCAGTGCAGAATTTCTGCACACAGCTGTGTGTGTGCACAGCTCTGTGTGACTCTGTGAGAGTCACCTTGAGTGGGGCACAGCCTGCAAAGAGCAGATAAACACATCAGTGCCTGCAGGGAGGGCAGCTCCTGCTGCAACCCAGCAACCAGGCTTCACAGCAAAGAGTTACCCATGATGGCATTCACTCATTGGCTGGGTCTCTAATGATTCCTCTGGCAAGGAGAAAGAAATGTCATGTGGGATCTCATCTAATATACATGGATTTAGACTTCAGCAGCAATAAGTATTTTAGACTCATGTATGTGATCATTTAAACCACTTGAACTGTCCTCACCTGCCTGAAGGAGGCTGAAGAGTGGGAAACCAGCAGACAAAACTGATGCTGCTGAATGATATAATGAGATCTGTGTTCAGTTCTGATCTTCCAGCTTTACCATTTTGAGGAAAGAAGGTGTAGAGAGGTGTGACAGGGATACCCAGAGGCAGTTGAGGAGCTGTG
>VZTT01036888.1:0-11348 GCA_013400855.1 Buphagus erythrorhynchus | reverse complement strand
GGGCGCGGAGCCGCCGCCGGGCCCGGGTGCCCCCCCCGCGGGCCGCGCCGCTCCGTCCGTGACTTAGCAAATACCGGGAGGAGGCGATGGGCCAGGATAAATCCGATAAAATAGCCTTCAGGGACGGTGGGCCCGGTGTGTGCGCGGAGGGGACCCCGAGCATCCTTCCCCGTTGCTGCCGGAGGTTTCCCCTGTCACCCTCTCACCGGGCAGGGCCGGGCGTCGGCGATGGCCCGAATCGCCAGCGCGGCCGAGGCACCGAAAACAAGACGAGAATTAATAATCCAGGGAAAGGAGTAGGTGTTGTTTTAGAATTTGTCTCGCATCCCCAGTTTTCCTGCAGTGCTCAGCAGGGCAGCAGCGATAGGAGGTGGCTCAGACCTTCAGAACCAGCTGCAGTAAAACGGGGGAGGGAGGTCTAATCTCTCCTTCTGGGGGTCATATCACTGCCTGGATGGCTGCAGGTGCACAGGCTTCCCGTGAAAACCTTATAATATTGCTAAAATCCTGTATTAGTTGCTACTCCCGAGGTTTTGTTTCGGCAGGAGGTTATACGCAGGCAGGGCTTTTGATGGAAGTTGGGGGGTGGGAGTGGTGCCTCCCTTGAAAAGTTTGGGGTTTGTTCCGTTCTGTGGGCGTGAGATTTTTTTTTTTAAATTTTATTTTTTCTTTAAGGTGGATGCAGTTAAGCTTGACCTTTAATACCAATAATAATGTGACACCTTCCCTTTCTTTGCCATGGTATCACTCGAACCATTCCCTCGCCGATAGTGCTGCAGCAGTGGGCTTGGTTGGTGCAGGTCAAGTCCTTTCATAATGAATTGCCTACTAGGGATGGGGGAAGGTTAATCTAAGCTATATTAAAAATCTTTAATATACACCATTTTAATATAATTAAACGTTTGGGTGCATTGACCTGGCTAAATTATGTATTTTTGTGGTGATTATTTTAAGTGTATGTTCCTATGACAGTATTGTTCATGGCATTAGGAGGTGGTGGTTAAAGAACCTCCGTTCAGTGATGATCATTTTGTAAATGATTGTGCAGCATTTGGCTGGTTTTCGGGAGAGGGAGGGTCTGCTGTCAGAATGTTATTTTCCCTTAGAGTCATTTTGTTAAATAGGAAAATTACGCTGGGGAGCTAAACAAAGAAAATATTTTTAAACTGTAAGATGCATTGGAAATATCAGTCTTGTTCTCGGGTATCTCGTTTTTGTGTGTTTCTGTTGCTGTTCCCATGTTTGTGGATGCTGTGAGCAGCCATTGAGCAGGGAAGAGACTGGGTGGAGTAAGGAGGCAAAGCTGCGAAATGGCTCGATTACCCTTTCAGAGCTTTTTTTTTTCTCCCTTTGCCGGGGTGGAGGAATACTAATTGCCGTAACAATGAAGTCTCTTCTTTAGGGAAGAATCTAATGGTGCAGGAAGCTTCGGAAATGAAACAAATCTCACATTCTGTTCTGAGGCTGATTTTTCTGCAGGGTGGATTTTGATTTGTCTGGCAGTGAGAAGTGACCAGTCACTGTTGCAAAGCCGGATTTTTTTTGTCTGATAACCGCTTCAATTTATCCACTTGATATGCACTTGTTGAATTGATTTTATTTACACTTTAGATAAGAATTGCAATTTCTGTGCGGGTGTTTTACACACAAGATTTTCTGGAATCTAGAGAAGCCTCTGTATTGTGGCTTCATGCTGTTATTTGTTCATGGAACTTCTTGGTTAGAGCGGATTATGGGTGGGCACACAGAAAAAGACAATCCCTGGTTTCTCTGGTGACCACAGTGCAGTGACTGCTGTCAGTGAACAGACTGGATTGCATTGCCCCTCGTCATGTGCCAAGTTCTTGTAAAATAACATCTCAGGGTTTTGGAAGCCCAGTTGAGCACTGTAGCTCTGGAAGAGCATTGCTGTCCCCCTTGGGTACTACTGCTTAAAGTTGTGTAGGAAAGGCGTTTGAACAAAGGATTTGGAGAATACAATAGGGATTGGAGGAAACACCTAGGAAAGGCTGCCTGTGGAAGTGCTGTCCTGTTCCACATGTGCCTCATGGCATTCCCACCTGATTTCAAGTGCTGATTGGAGCAAGTACAGCATTGAACACGAATGGTTCTGAAGCAGGCTGAGGTTTTGCTTTTTCATGAGGGCTTCAGTTCTGGAGTGCAGTTTGTGATAGAAGATGGGCACACAAGAAAGAGGCTGTGTTTCTCTTAATGTGCCCAAAATTAAAATAAGGGACAGTGGTTTCTGCATTATTTCTACTTCATTCACTTGGAGTAGATGTTCCAGGATTCAGTGGCTGCATGAGCTAAATACCTGAGTCTAATGCATATCCAGGCTAAGGCAGATGAAGAACCCAGGAAACCATTTGCCATCTTAACAGCTTTGGTTGATTTTTGCCCTTGAAATGATGGCAGTCACTTTTTGTACAGGAGTAACTTGTTCATTTGGGTTCTGCAGAAGCAAAAGGCATCAACAGTTCCTTTCTGGCTGCACGTGGGCTCCGTCTGGCCTGTTCTGCTGACTCCTGTGCCTGTCCTGGCTCCTGTGCTCCTCCCACCTGGGAGCTCAGCTTGTGTCTTTGCTCTCAACTTGCTGTCTGTCCAACTTGCTAGGGATGGGACAGCTCCAGAATCAACATCTGCTGACTGCCTTGTCCTGCACTCCAACCTTGTCTTCCATGAAGACCTCCATAGCCAGTGTCCATCATTAATTATAATGTATTTATAATACATTATGCTTCTTGTTGGAGTATTCTGGGCAAACAATATCTGGACCCCTCTGTCTCAGGGTAGCTCAGGTATAGACTACATATGTTTGTAAGTTTTTTTACAACCCTTTGTAGCTGTCCTGTACTCCTGAACTAGAGGAGTTGGACTTACCATAGTAGGAAGGAGAGTGACATTGGAATATTTTGGTTTAGGTCAGCTCTCTTCTACTTTGGTGAACTTCAGGCCCATTTTCTAAACTAATGGCAAAGACTGGGAGAGCAGCTGAAGCATCCATGAAGTGGGCACTGAAATACTTGTCAGGCTGAAAATAAGAGCTATGTAGGCCCAAATTCAGGAAATCAAGAGGACAATAGAAATCCATAGTTATTATTAATAGGTAATGATTTCAGATTTCCTATAGAGTGCAGGGGAGTTTCCAGCCTCTAACATGTAATTTATGATGGCACCTGGAGATCTTTCCCAAGGATCAGAGCCATGTGTGCTGGTAGAATGGTGCTGGGACTCTCCTGTGAGGTTTGTTGCAGAGAAGTCGTTAAGTTATGCACTGTCCATACTTGCAGATCTGTCAGTGACGTTACATCTGGCTCCTCTTTCTCCCTTTTATAAGAGCTTAAGTATCATTGGCAGGACAACCCGACTACTAAAAATGTATTGCACTGGTGAAGCCTTGCCTGAGTTCAGGGGCTTTCCCAGGAGCTACTTTATTACCTGACACAAGGGAAATGGGGCTCCTAATGTGGCTTTTGAGGGTTTTATTCATGGGTGGTGTTGCTTTGTCTTTTGATCTACCTGACAGAGTACAGTATGCTTTAAGTTTTTAAAAGTAGGCATTTACACTAAAATACAATCCTGACCTGATTAAAATGAATTTTCAAGTACATAAAGCTGTTTCCTCAGAATTCTTGCTCTGAATGCTGTCCATGCTAGGGGAGTGTGAATGGCTGTGCTCTGAGGGTAGGATTGTGTCATCACTGGTGTGGTGGGAGCTGTAGCTCTGTCACCTCAGATTAATGGTGGGGTCCTGAGCCTAGGTTGGGTTAAATGTCTATTTTTCATGTATTACAGTTATTTTAGAACAAAACTTTTCTTCATTCTTACCATATTCTAAGATGTGCTGATGAACAGTACATATTAGAAGCATTGGTGAGAACCAGGATTTTGTCTGATGAAGAACAGAATTCCAGTTTTACCCTGGAGATGCCAGCTGCTGTGGGTTAGCCCAACAGATGTATGTGTACTGCTAACCTGTATCTTATCTCAGTTGTTTAAAGAAGGGCCTTTTCCTCTCAGCTGGGGCAGGACCTGCATGAGGCAATGTTTGTCTCATTCATAATGTTTAAAAGCTTATTCTGTTTTCTTTTTTTTTTTTTTTAACCTCCTGCTCTCTCCTTAAGGGTGTGACTTAGGCTCTCTTGCTTTTAGTTCACTGTGTTGGAAGCCACCTATCATTTCACTTCCTTCTGGCATGTACTGTCAGGAACTTTCAAAGAAGAATGTTACTTACAAAGTAAGTGTATGCTGAGCTCCATTTCCTTGGGACTATAAACATACAGTCCTTTAAAACTATGCACAGCACTGTCACACTGACCAATACCAAGAGCACTGATGCATGTATAACTATGTAAAAAAGTCAACATTATTAATTCAACTACCTGCTAGTTAATACATTTGGAATTATTTTTGCCATCTCCTTCTTACTGGTACTGCTTCTGAGTGAGCTCTGCAGCTTGGCTTGGCTGCTTGTGGACTTTGGATAAGGATTGTGATTAAGTGAATGTAACAAATACATCTTCGTGGTTGTGATTCTGTTGATTCTGGAAGACTTACTTGACATCTTTTACTAGTAACTACTTGCTTCAGCCTTGAGAAGGTGTTTCCAGAGATGGGACCATCGTTGGTTGAGGTTTGTAGGTGGTGCAGCAGCAGTGTGTGTCCTGTAATTTCCTTGGATCCGTTGTTAAGTAGGTCCCTGCTGAGGGAGTTGGTCGAAGGCTGTTCAGAGGCACCTTTTGTTCTGGGGCTGGCTGGTGACTCAGCTGTCACACCTCTTGTGAGGTAGGTGACAGGCTCTGTGGCTTGTGCTGTACTGGTTTGCATCTGGGATAGCACAGGGGTATTCATGGCTGAGATTATTTATACCTTGCCTCTTGCATCCATGTTAATTGTTCACGTTGTGCTCCACAAACCTTAAGTTCTTTTGGTTTAATTAGACAGACAAGTGTTCCCCCTCCCAGCTCCCCACCGAGATTGCCTCTGCTTTGTTTTTCTGCTTAATGCTAAAGCAAAGGTGTTAGGTTTATCCTTCTTTAAGACTAGAGGAAAATCAGCTGGAAGCATCTAGGCTGTTTGCTGCAGATAAATGACAGTTTCTTCCATAAAGAAACAACACTGGCAGCTTGTCTTGTGCTGAGTTCACCTGCTTTTTGGGGTGAAGAAATAGATTGGATAAACAATTTGGTTTGTTTAAATGCTCATATCTTTGCAATCTATTAAGAGGATGATGTCATTAGTGAGTGTCTGTATGTATTTTAAACAGATGGTGTCTGTTAAACCAGTAATGCTAGAAGTTTCTGCTTCTCTCACCTTCAGCTCTGTTTTAGAGGCAGGAGTGTAGTAGGTGAAGGTGGGTGATAAGAAAGATGAGACACCTTCTACCAGAACCCTGATTTCATTATTTTTGTACTAGTGTCATGAAGGGTTGAACACTGTTCTCTATAATAGAATAATATGTTATAGATGACAATTATGATGAGCTTTTTGTTTTGGTTTTTTTCCCTCCCCTCTGGGCAAGTGAGACCATTTTTGGTCAACAAGCTTTGAAAATGGCTAAAGGACCATATTCTCATGATTGAAGAGTGGAAGTTCTGTCTAAGTTCTTGTTTGGATTTCTTTGTGGTTTATTCCTTCCCCTGTTTCTCTAGTATTAGCATAGGTGTTCCTTTAAGTTTGCTTCTGGATATTTTTCTATATAAATTTAATCAATTGATGGTCATTTTTGTTAATATCACATTTCCAGTATAACAGGCAGTTTAATGATTGAATTATTTAAATTTGGGTATAGTCCTGTGACCTCCTTTACAGTTATAAATCTGTTACTTAATTTTTCAAGCCAGAGAAGTATGGGAGGAAGAAATGAGAACAACAAAGTTCAAATCCAGTGCATGCCGGCTGACAGACATATCTCAGTGCAGTGCTCTTCTTCTGGTGGTCTAGAATTGCTATCCCAAAACATGTATGTGTTGTCTGACCTAGCAGTAATGACACTGCAAGGTGCCTGCTGGAGTCATGCAGCTGAGCCTGATGTGCTTTGCTGTGAGTAAGTGTTGAGTAGCAGTGTGTAACATGGAGTGTGTAATGCTACCCCTACCTGCTGTCCTGCCCCTGTCACAGCACCTGAGCAGCACTGTGGGGAGTGCCATGGCAAAAACCTTGGCACACCTGTTAAAGCTCTATTTGCTACTCCAGCCTGCGTTCTTCCTGTTACTGCTAGCTAAATTTGCCTGCATTTTCACAGAATTGAACAGGCAGGTTAGAAGAAGGATGTTCTCCCTTGTTTTCCACCAAAGCCTACACACAGACCTCAGGCTGGAGCTCTGACCTGGAGGAAGCTCAAAGGCTCTTCAATGAGATGATGTGACAGTGCTCAAGATGTTTCTCCTGAGAATTACTTGTATCATGCTTCTATCAGAATTGCAAAACTGAAGTGATACATGGAGAAAAAATGTCAAGATTGAATTAATTTTAAGTCATGTTTAAAAAAAAAACTTTTCGAGCAAATTTGGTCCAGATTCATCAAAGTAATGTAGTGTTGGTGCCTGGAAAGATAACGAGACCAGAAATGTGTTTTGTTGTTTTACAGTCCTAAAGGTGGGTAGTGAATGCCAGTGATGTGTTAAAAACTTCGCTTGAAATATTACGGGAAAGCAGCTGGGCATAGGAGTTGATTTCAAAATGCACAGGTGTTCCTTTAGGCAGCATGCTGCATGGAGCAGCCAGCTTGCTCCTGCTTTATAGCATCTTGATGACATTCCTTAGCTTTATTTTTCAGATGTAATTGCAACCTGCATTCCAAGTCTTTGGAACATAGGCACTATATCTGATCTGCTACAGATTGCTTTCTAGTTCCCCATGGGTTTTTTGTTGAATTATTTTCAGAACTAAACTACTGTATCAGGTTTTTAGCAAAAGCTGTAAAAGTAGGTGAAATGGGGAAGAAAACAGGCATAATTTTTTTCACTTTTTTTCATGTTAAAAATATATTTCCTTTGATAAACCTGTAACTGAACTGAAAGGGAAAATGTTTTTTGTGAATTATTACAAACACTGCACAGAATGCTGTACTCTGTGGATACTACATTGATGTATCAAGCAAAGTGTTGACCTACGGGCATTTTGAGACTTCCCTTATTTGCAGAATAACAGGCTTACTAAACATATGAATTAAAAATAAGGCTCAGAGTTGTAATTCAGATCAGATTTGCTTCTTGTTTTGTTTTTCCAAAATCAGATAGCTGTTGGAGCTCACTTTGTGGTAATCCCTCAGCCAGCTTTACTGATGTAGGCTGAAAAGTGGAAAAAAGATTAACCTAGCTCATAAATGAGTAGCTTTCTCATATTCTCCCACTCATCCCTGCTGGCTTAGCAGGTGATGGATTCCAACATTTTCTAGGATAAGGTCTGTTTGCTGCACTAAGAGCAGCTGCATGGCTGTGCCTGGGTGATTTCTGCTGTGGATGAGCTTTCCTGCAGTAATGGGGGGCAAGATGGAGGCAGGAGAGGAAAACTGGATTATTTTACTTGTTACTGTTTTTCTTTCCTATCAACAGATAGAGACATATCTGGGAACCCTTTTCAGGTCCCAGTAGTTATGCCCAGGAACCATGAATATTACTTCACTTCTGTGGAATCTGATTTTGAGTACATTTGTGGAAAGAGTTGTTCTATTCTGTGGCTTGAGTTTGATAAAGCAGCTTTTTGCTTATGGGCTTTAAAACAAAATCAGACCCATTAAAAATTAGTTTAAATTAAAATTAAGTTTTCTTATATACTTGGTAGAATTTAGCAAAATAATCCAGAGGTGTAAGAGAACAATTCATGGGGTCTAGTTCTTCCATTAGGACTGTAGCTCTAATTTCCTGGGAATACCCCCAAATTACTCCTTTAAGTTCTCTTGTTAGTGTTATGACACAGGATACACTGTTGAAGAACCTTGCAAGGACCTCCTGGGCCAGCCATGTAGCAAGAGACAATGCAACAAGAGTTTCTCCTTTATTAATGCACAAATGAATCCTTTCAGTTGTAAAGAAATGTGGAATTTAATTCTGATTGTATCAGTTCGGTTACTCTTTTTGGTGGCCTTTGGTTTTTATAAGTGACTGGCCTTTCACTGGGATTGTAAAATTAGCTGAAGAGAGGGAGCTAACTGAAGTAGGATTTTGGGTATGTTAACAACTCAGAAGTAAACTCCAGCAGTTTTCTTTGAGGGAAAAAAACCTTTTAAGAATGATAGAATGTGTTAGAGAAACCACTAGAAAGTTGGTAGCATGTAGCTAGACACTCCAAAGTGTTTTAAGTTTTATATGGGTTATTGGCATTTTAAATGATAAATTAAGATTTAAATTTGAACCTAAATGTGAGTAATGGAAAACTCTTAACGGATTTCAGAGTGTGAGCCCAGTTTTGTGTTCCTGATGCTGGTGATGGCTCATGTGTCTTTTTAACACCCAAATGCTTTGTATTAGGTGTGCCTGAGCTGGCAGTCTGAGAAAGTGGCATCCAATTTTGTTTCCTTCAATAAACGTTCTTGTAGAATATCATAAAAAATGTTGTCATGATAATCCTTACAGAAAAAATGGTCTTGTAGCTGAGGTAACTAAAGTATCAATTCTGCAAAAAAAGGCAAGAATGTGCAATTCCTAAAGCACAGCAGTGCTGAGCTGAAGCTTTGGTGAGCTTTCAGAGCTGCACTCTGCTGGTCTGTTCTGTATCTGCGGATACTTGAGCTCTGTAATTGATGCCATGTATCTCTTCTAATTTTTAATATAATGAACTACAGTTACATGTTTAGTGTACCAAGCTTGTGTTTTTGTGGGGAAGACTGTTTATGGAGCTTAAGCAACAGTCATAAAAACTGCAGAAATTGAACTGATTTACTGTTAAGTTGCTGGAGGAGCCATGGACATGTATTTGGGATATGCACTACCAGATCAGGCTGCTGGACAGCAGCAGCAGAGTGAACCTGGGCTGGTGGTGCTGGTGTATGGAGCAGTTCACTGCTGCTGCCAGTGTTGTGAACCAAGGAATGAAGCTGATCTTTGGTTTTCTTGCACCTCACTTCCAGTGACAGAGGCACTGGCACAGCTCCTGGGAGAGGGGAGCTCACTGTGGGTGAGATGGGTCACAGCTCAACTGGGAGTGACTCCTGTGACTTTTTCTGAACAGCAGAAATGGGCACTGTTAGTCGAGCCATTTTAGGGGTTTGCTTATGGAGTTGGTCCATCCAGTATACTCTGCTAAACAAAATCATAATGAACTCTGAAGAAATGTACAGACTATAGATTTGATTTATTTTTTTGTGTATACAGAATGGGCACTTTTAGGAATTTTAATTCCAGTAATTTTGCTCTTGCTTGATGCAGGTTCTGGTAAATGAACAAGTATTTTTGTCAGGTTGAGACTAAAATGCTGATTATTTAATTTGATTCCATAATCTGTTTCTCGGTTTTATTTGGAGAATACTTGTAGAAAATATTTAAGTGTCTCCTGAAGCAAGTATGAACACAGTCACAGAAATACCTACAAGCCAAGGTGTATCATTTTTTGGCATGACATACAATGAGCTGAGGGGAATCTCTTGCCTGAAAGTGATTATTTTTTCCTTACCTCATTGCTGTGACTGAGCGTGTAGCTATTGTGCTTGGATACCTCCTGCAGAGCTGTCAGTTAACAAATGGAGCTGAGCTAGTTTCATTTTGCTGTTGGTGCATTAATGACTCATTTGCAGGTCTCTCACTAAGTTATTGTGAAGTTTTCCAGTAATCTAGGAAGCACTTGAACCGCACTGATAGCCATCAGTGGAAGAGCCCGGTGTTTGAAGCCAGGAAGCAGCAGCAGTCTGTTGGATCCTCTTAGTCAGCCTGAGGGTGTTGCTGTCCGTGCCAGGTCGGTGTGCCCGGTGCCAGCGTGGCGTGGGGCTGGCTGGGTGCCCTGCTTCCTGCCCAAGGCGTGTGTGCTCCCCAGGTGGCACTGGCTGGGCAGAGCCAGGGTGGCTGGCAGAGCCAGGGGCAGTGGTGGTGAGTGTCCTCAGTGGGGTGAACCTCAGGAATCTCTGAACCCCAGTTTAGGAAGAAGGGGAATGATGGTCAGACATGAAGAGACAGAGGGTCCCATTTATTTATTTATTTATTTATTTTCAAATGAGAAGGCCAGAAGAACCTGCACTGTGCTGTTTTCACCTTCCCTTACAGGAGAGCATTCTTCTGCTTTTCAGGTATTTCTGCTCGGTTTGTTGCTTTTCATCAATAATTCTCAGTGTTTTAGAGGCTTGTGGAGGGAAAAATTCTGGCCTCTGATGATTGTTGGCTGTCTCTTTTTAAATTAATTTGTTTTTAAAGATTATGCTTTAGTATGCTACTCTGTAGTCCTGCAGCTAGAAGGATTGAAGCGGGTCTGCTATCCTCACTGCTCTGATGTTTCTGCCAGTCCTAAGTCTAAGAGCTGATCTGTAGCTGAATGGAAAGGTGGGCAGGTAGGATGAGGTGCAGTTGCCTGTTGAGGATCTGCTGCTGTTAGTGTGGCTGAGGAGTATGTTTTGATCAGGTGAGGAATGGTTTTACTGTTCTAGAAAGCTCTGCAGGTCCTGTGCTGCCAGGAGGAATGAGAGGTGCCCATTGCATGTGCCGTGCCTGTGCCAGCGACAGGCGTTCTGCCAGCTCCCAATTTTACAAGGCTTGCAAAGACACCTGATAGCGCTGAGAGCACCTGTAGCCCTCTGTCGCTGTCCTTATGCAGAGGTTTGCCACTTGGTGCTTTTGTACGTGCAGACTGTTGATAGGGAATCAGATAGGTCTTAAATTAGAAACTACAACTTGAAGGAGTGTAAGTGGTGTTAATAAAAGGCACATCCTGGTTCACACTTAATTAGTAGCCGTTGCTCCGTGGGTGGCTAAGTTCAGAATGCTTTTTCCTGTATTTAATAGTGGACAAAGTAAAACTCTCATGCAAAAACATCTTTTCTTTCAAAAGAAGATCTAACTCTCTCTTGACCCTGCCTTAGGATGCTGATACAAAGTGCCCAGTTCCAGGCAAGGTGTAATGAGCAGGTGGCCCTTCTTTGTGGGTTGTTTTGGTTCCCCGCGGGTCCCCCAGAGCCCCAGCTGCCTCTCACGGTTGAGCTGTTTGAGGGTAGCACGGTGGTGGCTGTAGGTGATGGAGGAGGACTGGTTAGTCTTGCTTTGCTGAAGCCTGCATGTCACAAAGTCTGCTCCAGCTGGAAAAAGGGTGGTGCACGTAGTGCTACAGGTGTGTAATTAATGGTGGTCCTTTTGGGCTTTTTGGGTTTGGACACTTTTGCTTGAGTGAGTTGTTTGTGTATGTGGTTTTAGTTTGTTTTGTTTTTT
>VZTT01036878.1:7396-17731 GCA_013400855.1 Buphagus erythrorhynchus | reverse complement strand
AGGGCAGCGCAGCCGCCTCCTGAGGGGTGGGCGCGGGGCCTGCCCCTGCCGCGGAGGCCTGGCGGCCTCGGGGCGGCGCCGGCGGCTGCGGGAGCAGCGGGTGGTGTTTGGTCTCGGCCTGAAGCCCCCACGGAGCCCCCTCACAGGAGCGACCTGACACGCGTGGCACTTCAGACCCGGCCGGGCGCGCACCTGCGGGGCTGCGCTGGGCTGGGCTGCGCTGGGCGGGTGTCCCAGAGTCCGGGTGCCCCTTGCTGGGGCCGGCTTGCCCGGGAACCATGAGGGCAGGGTGGGAGAGGAGGGTGTTCGGGTTGCATTTGGGTAGGTTTCGGTCGAGAGCATTCTGCATGCTTCTTCCCCGGCCTCAAGAGTACCATTTCTTTCTCTACCGCTTCGTCGTACCTTTGTGTCTGGCAGTGTCCCACACTGTATTACCTGCCTCAACTTTCTTTTCTTTTTTTCTCCTAGTTTTTTTCTTTTTTTTTTCTTTAGCAAGTCTTGAAACTTATGAGGAAGTGTGTATAAGAATACTAACTAGTTTTTTCTTAATACAAGAAGGAAAAGCAATCTCAGCAACTGCAAGGTTTAAATTTGACCTCATTGAGGTATTAACACTAGAGCAAACTTGGAAGAGCTATTAAAGCATAGGAAAAAAGCCATGGAAATTTAAGAAAATTCAAAATGGGTTTTGCCAAAGGTAGATCAAGCAAAAGAGGGAAGACCTTATGCTGGGGTGCGCTTGGTGGTTCTGCTTAGATGCCTCCGTGTGAGGAAGTGAAATGGCTCTGTGGACAGATTTAACATGCAGGTTTGCTGCCAAACTCTATCATAACTCTTCTGAAGCATGTCTGAAAAACGTGAGCTAAATATGGTAGGTTTTTCACGGAAAGAGTAAAAAAATCTATGTGAACTTAGGATATTTCCACTAAAAAAGTATAAAACGGCAACAAACCATTTTTGATGGAAGTACCTTAGCTGCTTTTTTTATTTTTTTGTATGAAAATCCCCCCCCTTTTTTTTTTCCCCACCCAGTTTAATCCCAAGAAAAGATGAACCCTTTGTGTTAAAAACCTCTGCTCTTCTATGATTCAGTCTTGATGTAGATTCCTGAGGCGGGGGAGTCAATATAGCTATGTTGTAGAGGCCTGAGGAAGATTTCTCTGAAGTTGCCAGAATGTAATCAATGGACAAGTCTATGCATATTTGTTTATGATTATTCCTCTAAGCTTCATTATTAAATTATTTTATTGAGTGAAAATCTGTTTCTGTGGTTTTGGCATTTAAAAAATAAAAAAAAACTTTTATATAGCAAATTGATTTTAATCATCAAATTCAGTGTTGACCTGTCATGATAAATTCCACTTGGATTTTGATGCTTGTCAGCATCAATTGTCAACAGAGCAAGTTATCTTGAGTCTTGACAAGACCACTGAATTTATTAGGGTTTATCTCAGAAACCTGGGTGTTGTCTTCATGCTTTGGTTTTTTATCTTCTAGCATGTTTCCCTTCAGGGAATTTCAGTATTTATAATGCATATAATTATTTTCAAGATGTAGAAGTATGCTGGCATGCTTACTTTTTTCAGGCATACAAAAGGATTGGAGTCAACAAGATTAAAAAAAAAAAATAGTGATAAACTGTGTATGGGATATGTAACTTCACTTTCATTCTGATTTAGGAAGCTGGAGACTGATTACTCATGTGGCTATGAGCTAAAGATACCAGGAGCAGGCTGTGTTGTAGATCGGTCAGAGGATAATAAATGCAGTATTTATAGGTGATGGTAACAACTCGTTGTTATGCAGATGATGTAGTTAAGAAGGAAAAAATAGAGCTTCTTGGTACTTGGGTCCTTTTGTAAGGATTCATTGGGTCCTAAAATAGCTGCAGTGTTAAGAAGCTGTGAATTTGGAGTCAGAAATACCTATCTTGCAGGTGAATATCCTATTTCACCTGATGCATGAGCTACTCAAGTGCCATGTTGCTGTGTGCAGCAGTGGATTGACCCTTCAGTTTCCATTCTTCTCAGTTAAGTTTGGCCAGTAACATGAGATTCTTCTGCATTATTGGAATAATTTGTCAAGATTGCCTTTTATAGACAAGATTTTGTGCAACATAAATTGCCTGTGCAGGGACTTAATTCCTGCCAGACACTTCTTGAGGTATCCTGGTGTGGGATATCAGACCTCAAAAAGTGGGACTAACTCTCAATCCCTGCATCCTGGTGTCAGTCCCATACCTCTTTGCCTGCTCCTGTGGGAAAAGGATTCTGTTGTAGTGTAAACCATCGTTATCCATTCTTGTAAAGAAGTAATACTAGGCATGGGTTAAAAAAGCTATTCCCACCTCCTGGGATGAAGGGTTTTTTAGGATCCTGACAGCGCTCTGTCTTTGAGCCCAGGCTTAGAGCTTCAATTAGGGTCTGCAGCAGAAGCAATCATCAGAAAAAGAAATGCAGTCACTGAGATATTTAAAATAATATGCAGATACATGCAATTTACAGGGAGTACACAAATTTCAGGATTTATTGGTGGTTGTTGTGAATATGAGGAACATGAGCTTGCTCATTTTTCCTAATTAGCAGTACAAACATCGGTTCAGAAAAAGGTAGCTCTAGGAGGCAGTTGCTGAGTGATCCTAGGAAATCTGCCAACTATCTTACGTCTGTTTGATGGACATATTTAGACCAAAACAGGAGAAAACATCTCTAACCAAAACCCCAGTTATACTTTAGAAGTGCTGGTTTTGAAATTTGTCTCTGTGAGAACAGAGCAAGAATAACAATAACCAAAATCTCTTGTCTTTTATTAAATTGTAAACTTACAAAAAATTGGGAAGCTTAAATTAAAAGAACATGAAATAGATGTTCTCTGGCATCACCTGGACATACGATTTTATCGAAATGATAAAATACAACATAAGTGCTACCATAAGAATGGCTCAGCAGTTTTGTGAAATGAAGCACTAGGGAGAGGTGGCCTTCGTTTCTGGGTAGAAGTGTGAGGTATGGGGTACAGAATGTCTCATGCCATAGTGACATGTGTGGGTGCCAGAAGGGATTTGTCCTTCTCTGGCCAAGTCCAGACCTAGCTGCTGGCAAACTCGTGACATCAAAGTACTCTGTTCTGAGTATTCTCATTCTCATGGGTTCTCTCCCACTGATTTTGGAGCCCTGAACAACCAAGAATGTTCTAAAGATCAGGTGTAAATCCAGTGTGCAGTTAAAGTAAGGGTAAATCGCAGACGTAACTGAGGTGACACTCAGCAGTGGGGCAGTATGGAATGCAAAGGGATATGGTTTTTTGGGTGAAAACTAAAACAATTATGTTTACAGATAGTGGCATAAATTCTGAAGTGCTTCTGAATATATATTTGAGTACCTTAATTAATTGTTGTAAAAAGTTTCCTGGATGTATTGACTTACTAGTCTTTGTTTAAACTTTTCGACTGCTGTAGTACATTTTCCTTGCATCATCAATCTTTATTTCTGGTTGTACACTTCATGCCATGTTATTTATGTAATTTTTTTCAAATTTTCTTTTTAATAATAATAGAATATATCTGAATTTCAAACCCAAGATGGCTCAGAAGAGGAGCTCAGGTGGGCGGTCATTCCCATTGCTGCTGCTGCTCATTGCAGTGGCCTTTGTTCATTTAACTGTCTGTCCTTTCACAAAAGTGGAGGAAAGCTTTAACCTACAAGCTATCCATGATGTGGTGTACCACCAGCTGGACTTGGATAAGGTAAGTTGAAAATAATATCTTCATTTTTGAACAGTGTTAAAGACGGCAATGCCGTGCAGTATCTGTAGGACAAATGTGGTGTGAATATGATTTATTTTCCCTTGTTTCTGATTTGCCTATTTTAAGTAGATTCTCCTTTTTGCAGTATGACCATCATGAATTTCCTGGAGTTGTCCCAAGAACGTTCCTTGGACCAATTTTTATTGCTGCTCTTTCCAGCCCAGCTATCTATGTACTTTCTGTGCTAAGAATGTCCAAGTTTTATTCCCAGCTGATAGGTATGAGAACTTCAAATCCTCAGAGATGTCACCCATTAGGGTATCAGTTAAAACACTGTTACTATATTTGGATCAATGGTTAAATTGTGATACTCTTCCACAATGAAGGAAAACCCAAACTATGGTACTTGAATCTGGCATGGCCATTCAGCTCCCTCTTTGGGGAGTAACTAACAGCACACAGAAGGTCTATGCTAGCAAATGCCAGGCAGTGTAGAAAAAGCAAGTGCCTCAATCTCTTCAGAGAGTACACTCTCGTGTACACTTCAGAAAGGATTGTTAAATTTGGCATGGCAGCATTGACCTTTGTGCAGAACTACTGGACAAGTTAAAAGTGGATTAGAATAGATAAACTAAATGGAGTTTTGTTTGGCTTTCTGTTTCTTTGAAGGTAGTTATATTGTGGTATCTTATGTGTTAATCTTCAGAACGTCATCCCATTACATTGTATTACATGGCCATTCATCAGCGATCCATCTGACACTACTCTTTGATTCCCATTTTTGTTCTTCTGATAGTCCGAGGAAGTTTGGGGCTCAGTGTGATTTACACGTTATGGAAGCTGCAGAAAGAAGTTAGAAAACAGTTTGGAGCAACTACAGCATCAATCTTCTGTCTCATCACTGTTACTCAGTTTCATTTGATGTTTTACTGTACAAGAACTCTCCCTAATGTGTTTGCACTTCCATTTGGTAGGTATTTAATGGGAAAAAAATTAAAATTTAAAACTTACTTTCAAATGTATCAGTAGTTAAAGCACATGAAAAGTATGGTGAGACCAAATTAACATGTCCACTTGATTAAATTGTGTGATAACAAGACTAGAAGGCTTGAGATTTTTCTCTTTTTTTGCCGTATATGCTTACAATGATTGTTGAATCAAGTTTTATTGAATGTGAGTACATGTGGGTTTTGTCAGATGGCTTTGATTAGCTAGAGATTTGAGTACACATGTCTAATGCATGAAGCATAGAGCTATGAAAAGGGATGAGGTACACCTGCAGTTCAAAAAAACCCTTTGAACTTGGCCTGCACCTTCTCATAGGAGTGTAGAAAAAATTCCTACTGCAGCATTTCCACCTTCCTCTTCTGAAGCTGTCTACAAATGCAGCAGTTTCTATACTTAGAGTAAAAAAAAAAAAAAAGTCAAACCCTTCTTTACATCTACAGTTTTCCCCCAGAACTGATGAAGAGGAAAATAATCACCTGTGACAGATATTAACTGAGTCACTAAATGCTTCAGTGCAAGTTGTTCAGCTAATAAAATTTTGAGATTGATGTAAGAATCTGTATAGATGAGAAATGAGAAACAAAAGCAGATGAATTGTCAGATAAACTGTGTAGTAATGTCTCAGATAATTTCTGCATATTAAAAAATAGAAGTTGTTTCATGATTTTATACATTAGTATTTGATGTTTTCCTTAGGATCCTGAGCACTTTACTATGCTGAGATTTAAACTAAAAGTAGAGACAACTTCATCTGTAGAGATATGGTGTGTCCCACCTAATCATGTAAATGAATTTATAGATCTTTCTCCGTTAGCAGTAGTCTGTAGTCTCATTTTTATGTTTGAAATGGGCTTGTGTTGTCATGAATATAGAATATACTTAGCCAAGAGAATAAGCTAACTGCCCAGCTGATATTGAGCAATAATAATTATGAATCATAGTTTGAGAAGCTTTTAGTACTCTTAAGGTTTGTTCTTCACCCCCCTCCCCCCAACAGCTATTAAATATATTGCCTAGAAAGACTTCCCATGTTTTCCTTCTGTGGTTATACTTTTCCTAATTACTTAAGCATTAACAGTATAAAGCTGTGCATTATTCCAAATTACATTTCTGTAACAAAGGAAGAATTTCTGGACTAGAAATGGTAGGAAGACCAAGAGAGGATTAGTGGGAAGTTAGAGAAACAAGAAGATAGCATTGGGTGTTACCCTTTAGAAAATAAATAATTCAGTGTGTTGGATGATGTGTTTTGGGGTTTTTTGGTTTGTTATGTTGTTTTTTTTTGCAGTGCTCCTGGCATTGATGTTTTGGATACAGCAAAAGCAAAGGCCATTCATTTGGTTCTCAGCTTTGGCGATTATAGTCTTCAGATCAGAGCTCTGCATATTCTTAGGCCTCATGCTCCTGGTGACATTATTAACTAAAAGAATCTCCATTTTCAAGGTGCTTTCCCATGCTGTTCCTGCTGGAATATTTTGGTTGGGTAAGTGCTTGGAAGAAAGCAAATGACATGAAGTTCAAGTGGAGTTTTGACTGATTTATCTGTTGAATGGCCCTTAAGGGTGTTTTTTGGGGGGTGGCAGTGGAGAGAGGGTAAGTGGGGTGTTGTAAGTTGTTTTTGTTTTAGTTTGAATCTATTTGCTAATAATACGACAAGATTTTTTATTTCTTTGAGAATTTCTGTGTGAGGAAATAGATGTTTGCAGAGCAGGGAAAGCTAGTGAGGTCTCTGTCTTTAGATGCATACAGTGTAATGTCCTGATCTTCAAGAGGCTTAGATGTGCAAGCTGACTTCAGTACAATTAGTACCTGGCTGTAGCTACTTGTGCATATTATCAGTTGTAGTATCTGCTGCCACAGTGATGAGTCCCAGGACAAAATACAACTGTGTGACAGACAGAGATACCAAGCAGGAGGGTTCTGGGGAGAGTTGCAGTTCAGCTCTGTTCTGTTACTAAATTCAATTTAACAGCTTAAGTGATCTCCGTACTGGAGAGGTTGAAAAATTCCCTTGTCTCTACCCATCTGTGGAAGACCCATGTGTATATGCACATAAATACTCCAAGCTGCTCTGCCAGCTTACCTAATTAAAAATGCTGTTGTCAGATAAGTGATGATGACCCCTGGCAGTGTGCTGTCTCTTGCACAGAGTGCACAGTAGAAGCACTAAAACAATTATGCCAGGTGCATTTGGTGGCACCTCATGCTGTAAGAGTTTGGAGGTCCAATGGGAATTAACCGCTGGCACTCCCATTTTCTATCAGAGCAAAATCCTTAAATACTAGAGCAGTTTTCACAGAGCTGAGTGGAGGAGGTAGGGCTGACAGTTTTGCTGCTTTCTTTTTGCCTTTCATCCTTTATTCTCCTTCTCCCTCCACCTAATGAATAGTAGCAAACTTTGTGATTGCTTTTTCTAAGTTAACAAAAAACAGTTATAGCTTTACAGTAAAAATTTATTTAATACTATTTGAAGTTAACATGAGCAGCTTATCATTCATTACATTTAATGCTCTTAATACTAAAGCAAAACTCAAAACCATTTTTTTCAAACCTGAGGTTGGAGTGGGGTGTATCCCAATAGAATTCATGTCTAACATGCTCCTTTTAAGGCTTCTGTTCAGAAGCATCTCCCCTACGTTTCCTCTGCAAGACAGACATATTCAGCCTTCTCTGTGGTTTTGGATGAGGCTTACAATGCATGTTTCAGTTATGTTGGTCTCAGTGTGCTGTATATGTGCTATTCGGATGTGTTAGTCTGCTTTTCCCTGGTTTTTAGTTCATGCAGATTTGTATCTCTTTAATTCTTTTAGGGCTAACAGTTGCTGTGGACTCTCTATTTTGGAGGCAGCTTGTGTGGCCTGAGGGGAAAGTGCTCTGGTATAACACAGTCTTAAACAAAAGTTCCAACTGGGGAGTATCCTTTGAAAGATACAGAGAAAAAGAACGCTATCAGCCAAAGCAAAGACTTGATGTGACTTATTCCTGAGACTCAGGATGTTAGATTCTACTTTTCATTATTTAAAACTTATGAGACAATGTCTGTCTCTCAGGTGTTTTTGCAAATTGTAAGTCTCCTCTGCTAACTTTTTTCTTGCCTCTTTATGTTCTAACACTATAAAGCTATGTTTCTTCCCCTTGGTTTTTCATGTTGCCCATCATTAGTGCCATTTGATGCGCCTCTGTTGGGTGATGTGAATGTAATTAAGCAACTGCTTTTAGTTCTCCAAAGATAAGACAGGAAATGAAAGGCTGGAAGAATGTGTATACAAAAAGTACACTGCCTATTTGCAAAACTTGTGGATACTAATGTAAAAATTGTTACTTTACTTATTAGCAGTGAAAGCATCCTTAACACTTTTCACCTTGAAGACCTCTCCCTTCTTGTGGTATTTCTATTCAGCCCTGCCTCGTGCTTTGGGATGCAGCATAATATTTGTACCTTTAGGGGTAACAGAAAAGAGAACTCGGATTTTACTTTTGCCAGCACTGGGCTTTATTTTCTTGTATTCATTTCTCCCACACAAAGAGCTGCGTTTCATCATCTATACTTTCCCTGTTTTCAACATAGTGGCTGCTAAAATGTGCTCACGAATGTAAGTTCAAAATCCTGTTTGTTGGGTTTTTTTCTCTGAAAATGCAAAAGGAAAACTATTAGTACTATTGCTATGCACTTTTTTCCATCTTGAATTTTGGATCGTATTGAAATATTTATATGCTGTAGAAAGGAGTTTAAGGTCTTTGTACCCATTTGACTGCAGAGAGAAGTGGAAACAGAGAAAAGTCAAATGCTTTGATGGGACTATTTGGGAAGTCTGAAGGAGAATTGAGAATAGAGCCCTAATTTTACTGTTATGCTGTTACAATGCAGTTTATTTTATCTACTGAAAAAAGAAGACATATTGCAGTGTACTCCTGAGCTGTTAACGCAACTTACTCAGGAGATAGTTTAATACACAGGCGAGGCTTGTGAAACATGGAGTTAAATAGTTGTTTGGGTATATTGAGTAAACAAATTGAAGTTCAGAGTTTAACTTCTTTAAAAGAGAATATATTCACAGCTGAAGTTTTTAAACACAGAAATACTTAGCTTTATTGATAAGTTTGTCTTAGCTTTATTAGTGAGAATATTCTAATTTAAATGTCACTAGAAGTTAATCTTCTAGAAATTGGTAATACATACATGCCTTACAGGATTAATAAAATTTGCATTAATCTTCATTATCTAGAAGTGGAGTTTCCATAACGGTTGTGTCACAGTAGTCAGTGACCAATATGAAAGAAAGTAACAGTTTATTCTTCCTTGTTTTTCCTCTTCCTCAACAGTCTGAATAACTACCGGAAATCCTGGCTGCACAAACTTGGATCTTTCTTTATTATAATGCATCTTCTACTTAATGCTATTTATTCAGGAACATCTTTATATGTTTCACATTTCAATTATCCTGGAGGAGTGGCAATTCAGAAGTTGCATGAGTTGGTACCTTCAACAGCAGGTATGTAAAGCTGGCTTGAGGTATGTTCATCTAATTTTAAATTCAGTATATCTTTTAATGTATTGTATACTGCTTCTTCAAACTAGGTACATGCATCTTCTTAGTTACTATTTTGTTAATTTATTATTAATCAGTGTACCTAGAAGAATTTTGGAACTGTATTCTATTTTCTTTGTTGATATAGATGTCTCTGTTCATATTGATGTGGCTGCAGCGCAAACAGGAGTTTCTCGGTTTCTGGAAATCAATTCTGATTGGAGGTATGTTCTGAAGGAGGTATTTTGATCTGAGGACAGTAGCCTGCTTTTTCCTTTTTTTCATATGCACAGGGACAAGCATTGCAAGCACAATTTCTACTGCAGTGTATTTATTAAACTAGCTTAAGAACAGTATGAACCTTCAGAGAATTGTTGATGTCTGCAGTGCTGCCATTTCAGAAATAAAGCACTGCAGTGTTTTTTCATTGTTTTGGTTGATTTGATTTGCCTATATAGCATAGAATATTTCAAAGGACAAGAGGAAATGGTCTCAAGTTGTGCCAGGGGAGGTTTAGGTGCGATACTAGGAAAAATTCCTTCATGGCCAGGGCTGTCAAGGATTGGAACAGGCTGCCCAGGGAACTGGTGGAGTCTCGATCTCTCGAAGTNCACCATCCCTGGAAGTGTTAAGAGTGTGGATGACTTGGGGCCATGGCTTAATGGTAGACGTGGTGGTGGTGCTAAGGTGACAGTTGGGCTTGATGCTCATAGACATCTTTTCCAGCCTTAATGATACTGTGATTCTAAAGACATCAGAAACAGCACAAAAATTGTTAGCTTACCAAAATGTATTCAATATATTTAATGCAGCTAGGCTTGATACCCCACTAGAACTTGTGAAACAGAGCTGTTCTTAGCAGAAGAGTGTATATAATGTTTTGTTTGTCTGAATGATGTGTGGCAATGTGAGGCTCATGTACATTTTAATATTAGAAGTCTGTTTTTATGTGAAACATCCTTCATATAGATGGCATTGAAGCTGCTGCTGTGAACATGTTCATCAGCTCTGAGGGCAGGCTGTTAAGTGCTTTGTTACTATGACTAGCAATGA
>VZTT01036871.1:29660-41570 GCA_013400855.1 Buphagus erythrorhynchus | reverse complement strand
AAAAACTAAAACAAACTAAAAAAAACCAAAATCACAGCTTATCTTAAACTAGCAATAAAATGCAAATATATATATATTTCATGCACATATGTATATATATTAGCAGTGATAGTAATACATAATTTTAATGTTTCAGAATATTTTTCTTTATTAATGAATGGCAAAATTCAAGGAAATGGAATCATATTCCTTGGACAAACAAAATTGGTGAAATCCACAGATATGCATATTACATTGAATATGTTGGAGCATATTTATGTATAACTGTTGCAAATTCAGTTTCAGACCTGGCTTATTCTATGCATAATTCCTGTCAAATATGTGTGATAATCTCTGGTTTATGCCTCTTTGGAAGGAGGGCTTACAAGTCTTGGGAGGAAAAGCTGCATTAGATTAATTCACTTGGTTTTGTGTTGAGACACCATGGAAAATCATACATACACTTCCACTGATCTCCCTGAGACTGTACATCTTAAGTAGTTGAAACTCATCACTGGAAATGTGGATGATTCTTTTCAAGTTAGTGTTCATTAAAAATTACAAATGAGAAGACATTAGAGAAAATCATACAACAAATAATAAGCTTAAATTGCAAGCAAGGGGTAAATAGGTTAAAATTAGGAAAATATTTCAACCTATGGAAATAGTTGGCAATTTAAACAGGTTACCTGGAAGGCTGTGGGAGCTCTGTCCCAAGCAATTTGTTAACACAGATTAAATAAGGCCAAGCCAGCCATGACAGGTGTTTAATGTGACCCTGACTCAGAGCTTTTGAGTGGACTAGATGATTTCCAGATATTCATCCCTGCCCTACAGTTCTGTTAATAGTAAAACAAGGATTTTTCCTAACAATATTTTCATTTTTCAACCCTTATTTGCTGCTGAATTTCTACAGCCTCATTGGTCTCATAAGAAACTCTTGTGTTCCGTTATGCAAGCAAATTCTGATAGAAGAGACTTTGAAACTAATGTGTTCCAAATATGCCTTCAGTGTTTGAAAATGTTATGAGTCTTGCAGAAACTGGCTGCTGATCCTGCAGGTATTTTTATTCAGGTACCACCTTACTATATAAAACATAACAAAAAATTAGGCCACCTTCTGCTCTGAAACACATGCACTCACGTTGGAATTTCAGTGGGAGTTACACATATTTATTCACAAGAAGGATTTGGTTCATGGGTTGAAAATACTGCTGATTGCTACTTAAAAATAATTTTTGGTAAATCTTCTGTAATTTTAATGATGCAGATTAAAATAATTTCAACATATNAGGTAGCTAGTGTTGTTTAGCTAGTAATTATGAGGTAAGAGAACTATGACACATTTGTGTTTACTTTTCAATATTTGTGAGTAATGTCAATAAAAAGTCATGAGTGGTCAGTCACGATCTTGCTGCTTCTTCATGTTGGATGAACTTGTAGACATCTCCAGAAAAAAAAAGTATCTCCACAGGGAGAGTTAATTTCCAAGAAATATTTATGCATACCACTTTAGAATTCTATCTGGAATTACTGATGTCTCTCAAACTCTTTATCATGAATCCAAAATTAGGAGCAGGAAATGTGGGCAAATCACAACCTCTTTGTGATTTGCAAACCTTATTTGCAGAACAGTTACCCCATGCTCATTATCACTTATAGGTAAGGCATTTTGGACTGTTTAATGTGGATTATCATACTTGTGTTATTGTTTTATATAAGAATGGCATTAAACCTGCCTACTTGTGTATCTCAGTCTTCCATCAGAGGTGTTGAAGAAGCAACCAGTTATCCATATTCCCTCTTCATGCTTCTAAGAGAGTGTTTTCCAGCTAGAGAGAACATTTCCTTCTGAGGTTCTGGCATTGCTAAATCTGATAACAATTATTGTATCTAGCAAAGCTAGGCAGCCTTTTGACCCAGAAAGCTGAGAAATGACATGCTCTTACAGTTTTGTGAAGATGGCTGTTTATTCCTTTTCAAATCTGTTTTTTCCATGTTCATGACTTTCTGGAAATAACATATTTTTTCTAGCTTTTAATTAATATTTTTCAATTAATATTTATAAAAATAACTCTATCTTTGCTTTTCCTTTTCTTTCAAAATTTCATGATTATTTCTGGTTGAGCACTCAGAAAAACTCTGATTTTTTTTTTAAATGTACCTTTCGACCTTTATATAAATGATTGAAAACCTTTCTTTTTGCTTCTGGTTAAAATCTGGGATAGGGATCACCAGAAATAGATTTCTGTGTATGTCAGCTTTTAAACAACAGGAAAAGGCAAATGTTCATGCCATCATCATGCATAAAAGATTTTCCATAGCTCAGCTTAGTAATACAAAGACCGACAACAGCAAAACCCCTCAACATTAAAGTTCAAAATCAGGGTTGACATTCATGAACTCATGCAATTTTACCTTTGTTTCTTACTTTTCAATAGGGTGAATTAAGGACAAAATGTCAACCAGAATTTTTTTCAATAAATCTAAAACTCCATGGTTTTGTGGAGTCAAGTTATTAATTGAACAGTACTTTTGATGGGTTAATAGCAGGCTAATATTTTTTTCTAATGTAACATTTAAAAAGAATACTCTTTGCTGCCTCTAGATTAGCAGATTTAATTACATCCTATGGACTGTGAAAGAGAAAGTCTTCCAGAAAGAAGCCAAAAGTCTTAAAACCATCTAAAAATAACATATTTTCATCATGTTTTAATGCTTGCCTGCTGCTTGTTACATTTAATAAAACTTTCTTGCTAAGTTTTAAGTTTTTGGCTACCTGCATATCTGTCAAGATTAAAAATTTGAAGTTGTAGAAATGGATAACATTGCATAAATCCTAATGTAATATTTTCTCCACAAAAAACCAAAAAAATCTGCTTTTTCCTTTTTGCAAACTTTAGGGGTGAAACTTCACTAAGGGTCTTTACAGGGTAGATTAGTTTCTTGAAAAGAATAATGCAATTGTGTAGTACAAAATCAAGCAAGTCTGCATCTCACATGGAGTTTGATTTATGCAAGTGGGGCACTTAGATAATGGATGCACAACCTATTAAACACAATAATGGGGTTTATACATAGCATGAATTTCTCCTTGGTCTCAACTGCTCTTGGCTGGCTACAGCCACAGGTGTAGGCATTGTTGATGGGATGTGAAGAGGGGTCTCTGAGTTTGATTTTGTTCTATCTTGGTTACATTTTGATAATGCATTGTACTGTTCTAAAGAACTCAGACTTTAGAGACATTTATTTGAAAATTTGTATTGGAAGTATATTTGAGAATTGAAAATATTTGAAATATGTTTATATTGAAAAATATTCAGAATAAATTTGAAAATTTAGGAAGTTTTTATGCTCACTCACCTGTAAATTAGTCCACGCTGAGTAGTGCATGTTTCAATTTACAGATTAATATATACTAGAAGAGCAGTTGTTTAAAGCAGCCTTCTCTCAGCATTGACAGCTGGTATGGATGGACCCTCACAGGACTGAAAGGATAACAATGAATAATAAGTTAATCATAGTATCATAAAAATAATAAGATTGGCAGAAACATCTGTAAGTCATCTAGTTTAACTCTCCATTTAAAGCAGATCCAGCAGAGCTCAGGTTCTCACCTAGTCCAGATTTGAAAATCTGTAAGGACTTCTTCCTCTTGGTCTGGCTCTGCATCCTTTTAGCTTTCATATTGGGTGGACCACAAACATGAAATGTAAGGTGTGAAATAAATCACAAAAAGTCACCCAATCCCATCAAAATTCAGGAATTTATTACAAATTGAAATACGTGTAAACAAAGCTGTCATTACTATGGACTCCTGAGGGAAAAAAATAGGAGGTAATGAAGTGTGCTTAAAAATTTTGGAATACCACCAAAAAAATCAAGTAAAGAAGTTATTCACAATTAATCAAATTAATAGATTTTGGATTTCTACTATTTTCTTTTTGTATTAGTTCATTAAGGTGTAAGTATTGGTTGCAGGTAGTTGCATGTTCCAAATGTTGCCAGCTGTAAAACTGATTAACATTCATGGAAGATGACAACTCTTTTGCTATGTCTTCTTATTCTGAAAAGGAAAATAAACTCAAGATTTAGAAGTGATTACGTAAGAGAGATGCAGAAAAAAATTCTGGCTGAAAAAATTGAAATGTTTTATCTTTGTATTTTGAATTTTTTACCTGACCTATATTTTGCAGCTTCACATTTTAGATTTCTGGTGCATAAATTTTCAGACTCTACTCTTTGTGGACAGCAATTTAATTGTTGAGGGAAGCAATCTATTCTGTCATCCTGCTCTGTATAAGGACTGAGATATTTTTTTCTCAGCAAGTAATTGTGAACAAAGGCAATATGAAGGTAGATATAAAAACAACCCAAAACTAAAAAGGCACATGTTTAACTTATACAGGCACCTTGTACATAATAGTTTATTTGTAATTTTTCATTGTGCAGTCTTGGTAAATAAAGCAAAAATGTAGTGGCTTCAGGATCTATATGTCAAAGCACTGAAGTTATATTTTAGGATTTTAACATCTGTGCCTTGCCCTGGCTTTATCTGACTGTTTCCAGATGGTTTTCTGTATGATTGAAAGCAGCATCAGTGTGAATGAACATCATGTCTGATATCTAAGGGTACTACTTTTTCTTAACTTTAAGAGATTCTCCCTCCTCAACTCATGACCTGTGGCAAACTCTAAAAATACTAGAACTATTAAAAAAATAAAAATATTTTAAAATGGGAACCAAATTAAAACACAGAGTCCCTTCCTTTACCACAGAGGTCTTTAGAGGAATTCAAAACCTGCATGTATGCTTTGCATGTCTGAAAAAATTCCTTTTGGGAAACTGTTTGATCTCTTCTCTAAAAATCTGGTTTTGATAGCTGAAAGCTTGGTAGCTGAAAAGATTCAACAGAAAGGGTTTTGTGGTTTCCATGGATCTTCTGCGTAAATGCTTTTCAATTTTAAATGGCCCTCTGGGTTTGCAACTGAATCCTTCTCGTAGACCAGGAAGATTTAATAATCAAAATGATATTATTTTTATTTAGTGTGTGGTTTCTTCATGTCCTAAACAATACTGTTTGTCCTCTCACTTTGCCTGAGGATACATCTTGCTATAGCTTTGTGATTAGATTTTAGATACATGCAGTTGAAAATAAACCAAATTACCTAAATAAATGGAAGGCAGCAGTAAATTGTGATTAGCACATAATTGTAAACCCAGAGATGTAGAAGCTTTAAACACTAAATGTTTAAATTTGGGGATGTAGCACCTAATCATTAACAATACTTTGAAGATGAGGCATCTATTACCTTATTAGTAAAACTCTCAGAAACAGTATAAGAATGCTTTAATACTTTGAAGTATTAATATTTAAAAACTAATAGAGATACTTCCATGTATTTTCTGTACCCAGTCTATGAGTGCATGGGTGTCATTTAAGAATATGCATAGGATATGCTGAACAAATCTAGAGGGAAATTTACCAGTTCTGTACACTTCATAAGGAAACACTTTATGAGGATATGTCAGCCTATCAAATATGACTCTATCAAATATTAAAAATATGTTTTTTGCACAGTGGCTGTAACATGTATCATTTTAAAGTCATTCTGAGAGGACTCAAACAGTAACAACTCGGTGACTGCTATGTGAGAGAAACCAGCTGATGCATTCAGCAGTTTTACATACAATTATGTCTGAAGCTGTGGTTTGCATTTTCATTGAAGAAAGACAGTTTGGGGTTTTTTGCAGAAATGGCAGATTTCATGGGGCAACATTAAATTTCCTAAACTGATTACTTTAATGGCTTATATCAATCAAACAGGCTGTAAAAGATGCTTGAAATATTTCAGAGCCAGCTGGAGAGATAAATATGCTTTTTAGCTTTCTCACTACTATATTCTCTCTGTAAGTAATAACACATTCATCATTCAGGAATCAATAAACTAAAGTAAAAATTGTGGTATTAATGTAGAAAAGCAGGATATTTTTGAAGACTGAATTTAAGATTCTTGTTTGCTAAGTTTTGAACCATAAAAGTTCACATTTTCACATTTCGCCTATAATTATCTGTAATGGAAAAATGGAAATTTGTTCTTATTTATATTTTGATCTCCTTAAAGAAACAGTTTGTTTACGGATGTGTCTGTTGTTGAGAATTTCATGTCTAATAACTTGGCTGTATTTGGTCTGAGATCGATAGAGATCATTAAAGTTCTCCAGGTTGCACATGACTGGCTGGGCAGGTGAATAATGAAGATAAATACCTTGACACAAGGGAGGGTTGAAGTTACAGAGAGATGGCATAACTGTGGGAAAGATCTCAAAGGGACCTTGTAATGTTTTAGACACCAAAGACAAATGTAAAATTTTTAGGAAATCAGATCTCAGTTTTTCCCATGCTCACATAAAAGTTCATGTTAGAAAGCGAAGATTTTTTTTATCACCTGCCCTCTGGAACAGGGGCTTAATTTTGCCTCAAAAGATACAAGACTTGCCAAAAATGTGCAAATTAACAATGTAGTTTCTTTGGAAATGTACATCTTTGAAGTGTTTCTCATATTTTTCACTTTCTTCTATACAACTTTAGCTCCCTCTGGCACTTTGGGCAAAGATCTTGCCTTCATATAAGATCATTGATTTATATAAGAGAAAAAGGAAACGAATACATAAATTTAGAAGAATGGAACTAGCGTGATCTCTCTAGAGCTATTTCCCACGAGTTCCTGTATTCTCTTTTTATTGTCTGGTTGCACATACCTGTCTTAAGATAAGCAAATCTAAGAACAAGGCAGTTGGGTTGACCATTAAAGTCCCCATCTTTGTGACATTGATTGCTTGGTCATTAATATTTTCTGAATTCTCTGCATGTACATGAAAGAGTTTAACAGAAAATAAAACTGAGAGTATTGCTCCTATGTTATCTGTGAACCTCATGCAATGGAAATTGTTTAGCTCTATCTTGGAAGTATAGTTCATAATAAAAATTAATGCTTCAGATTATCTTTTTTTAATACAAAAAATATCCTTCATACCTAAATCTAAAAATATATCAAGTAGTGAATAAATAACCTCTGAATCAATTCTCAAAGTTTCTTGTTCTGTGAAAGTTAAAAATGCTGTATTTTCAGGTGATCTGAGAATTACAGAACTTCAAGACAAGGACTCGAATGGTCTGCTTAAACTTTTTAAAACTCACTGCAGAAGAAAAAACATTCTTCTTGAGAAAAAAATGTTGCCTAAAAAGCAAGTGAGAGTCAAAAACTCAACAATGCATGAAACATAGGGGAATTCAGGAAGTTATTTTGGTGACTGCCATAATAAAATACAGGATTGACATAAATTCCTTTTTAAAAATATGATTTAAAATTTTAGTCATAGGTGAACATAGACCAGAGCCCCTTGTCAGTGACTTTCACAGTCAAACCAAATTAAAATATATGTCCTCCTGATAGTCATTTTATTTGGTTCCTTTGGCAGCCTTAATGAAATACTAGCTCAAGTAAAACCAAAGAAATCCATATTTTCTGTTTAAAATGCAAGGTAGCTCTACTGACAGTCATAGGACATTGATACTAATATAAAGTGATCTGAGTATTAAATATGTGACAATATAGGAGTACAGCACTTATTATCTTTACATGCTTTACTTTTCATTTCACTTTCACATTCTATAAAATGCCATTATCACATATAGGCTGCTATCAAAATTTCTTGTCTTGATAAGGGTTGTTAGTTAATGGTTCTTTTCTCCCCTTTGAAAGGCAGAAGGACATCCTGGTGGTAATTGATTTTCTAGAGGTGTACTGCAATGCTCACTGAAGCAGTTGTGCTTGATTCAGTAGACTGGAACTGCAAAATGATTTCAGCTAACAGCTCTATGCCAGAGTAGTCAAACGCCTGGAAAAATGAGGTAGCAATGAATACCTGCAAACAAGAGTATCAGCCATTTTACTGCTAGAAATTAACTGTGGAAAGAGAATTGAAAGGGCTGTTGTGTTCTCTAGGGATAAAATGATTGTGTAAATAAAAAATACTCAAAGCATGAGTATTATTTCTCCTCCCATGATTTCTCTCCAAGCATTTCTATAAACAGTGTTTTCTTTATAAGCATTGTATCTTTGAACTTTTTCAAATACTGAATTTTTAAGGAATACTAATAAATATATTTTCTTTCTCATCAACTTGATGCTTAGTATTTTACTTATTTCTTTCCTTCAGAAGTGCATTCAGGATGGATTCCTACTTACCCTGACTTAAGTTATTTATTCATTAAATTAAGCAGGAATAGAAGTCAATAGAGCTAAACTGCAGCATGGAATACACTGTAAGAATCATCTCTGATTTCCAACAGCTCCCAAGGCATTCTCCAATAAAATAGGGGGAAAAAGTCAAGGTGTCTCTTGCTTCTTAGATACAATAGCTCTTCAATTAGTCTAGCTCACCAAGAGACAATACAGTTATCTTTATGTAAATGAATCTTATTTTCTGTCTTCTAAGTTTTCTCTGAACAGTTTTTTGAGTTCCTGAATTCATTTTTTATCTTTTTGTTACATGCATTTTTATTTTTCTGTCCTCTCTGCTGGCTCAGACCGTCTCACGTGGTCCTGGTAAAGCAAACTGCGACTGCACTATCAGCCTGTAAATTCCTTTTCACCTGCTAAATTCCGGATAAGACATAATGGCCACACTCTCCATGCAGGGTGTTAGCCAAGGGAGGTGAATATAAATCACTTCAGTGCAGCCTCCTGGCTGCCCCAGCAGCAGGAGCTGAGCTCTCCCCGTGCCTGGCAGAGCCCGAGCCATGGCCTGCCGTGGGTGGAAAGGCAGACACTCAATGGATACCAGGGCCCTGGGCTTGCAGGGGGCAACAAATGCCTTTGAAGCTGTTCCATAGGTGAGGTTTCAGATCTGACACTGACTAACATCTGACACTTTATTGCCCAGCTTCCCATGACTCTTTAGGGACAGATGAATATTTAAACAACTTTCTCATGGCCAATTTTAATAAAAAATCAGAGACTAGTTTTGTCAAATAGAGGCCTGGACGTTGTAAGCTGAGCAAACAGATTTTCAGAGACTCTTTTAAATCAATTTTTTAAATTCATCTTTCTGTGGTTTAGTGTCTGCCTCTAAATGGAAAAGATTATACATATTTTCAGGAGGATATTATGACGATTAATTAATTAATGTTTGCAAAGCTCTCAAGTTGCAATAAGATCTAGAAAGAAAGGGTATATATAAAATAAACTAATAATTACCTGTCTAGTGACCTTTGCTTCTTCTGTGCTGAGTGAAATGTTTTATGGAAAAAAAAAGTGGACTGTGAACAGGCAGTTAAAGAGAATAACAATATTGGCACATAAAAGGTGATTAATAGGATTTTCACACAACCTTTACTTCTGCTGTTATTCACCGTTTAAAGCTCAACTCCCAAAAGTAGTTTATTTTAGTAGATTATTAGTAGATTCTTTTTTTTTTTTTTAATCTGTATTCCCGATATTTAGATCTCCTTTGCAGACAGGAGAAAAGCACTGAAGGAAACATAGGTTATTTCTCTTCAAAAAGGTCTTTGAGAGAAACAAATGTGGTATTTGTAAGTATGTTTGTAAATCAAGATTACCTGGGAATAGGATTTTAAATTTTTGAGTTTTTTTCTTAAAAGAAAAGTATATTCTCGGAATCCTGTAATTTCTAAAAGCCTTATTTTTATTTTATCAAAATTCCCAGGAAAAGGACAACAAAATGATGTGATGCATGAAAAATTCAGGAAGAATAATTTGAAAATCAGGCTCATAAATTCAGTTTTCTACAGAGCAGCTACTTATCTGTCTGCCTGCCTCCTGGGTACTTGAACAGTGGCATCTGGTTAGCTCTGAAGTTAATGACCATTTTCTATATGAATTATTTTCACAAAGATGTTAAAACCAAATCCCAGCTCAAGGAAAAACAAAAGGGAAAGTCATCTTGCTATGACTCTACTTTTATTTTGATGTTTATTTTGCAAGCAGCTAGCCTTCCTGTATGAACTGTGCCCTAAACATAAGTGGAGCTAAACTGATGATTTTTTTTATTTTTTTTTACTACAGGCAGAAAAGAAATTAATGCTTCAGTGGTATCTTTATATCTAACATGTGCCTTTCTAGATTTGTGCATGCAGAGAGGAATAAAGTTAAATATATGTACATTTTAATCAAGTAATAGCTGCAATAAATACTATTTGAAGCTTTTTTTAATCACTTCCTGATACATTGCCATTTTAGCAACCTCTGCAGAACAAAACCCTTATAGTCAGTCTTGCAGTATACCCATATAGCCAAGGTCTGGTCCCTTTTTGGAAAAATTCAGGGTCAAGGTTCTTAGTCTGGAAAAAATTGGAGCTAGAGAATAGCCAGACACTCAAGCAAGAACTTTATAACTGGGTAGAACTCTCCTTTTACTTGCTGACTTACTGAGTAATATTTATGAAAATACACTTAGCAGAATGTACTGTATGTTAAGTTATCAGAATGGATGCTGCCTGCAGGCTATTGCAGTCATTCTTGCTGACATTATGCTGTTTCTATCACACTGGCTATGTAGCTCCCAGTAGTTTGTGGTAGAGTTTGCCTTACAAGAGGAGTTCTTGCTGGAAGGAAGCTGGAAAACAGTAAGGCAGGATGTCAACAGAGGGGCATCACCTCCAGCAGTGTCTGCTGCTCTGTTGGGGAGGTTGTGTTTGTGTCTGTACATGTAATAAAAAATATTGTACTTGCTGATCTCAGGCAGTTTCTGCAGCAGAAACTTTGGGGTTCCCTGTGATGTTCAAGGAATGTGATTCCTGCCCCCAGATCGCTGCCCATCATGTGCTCCTGTGAGCCCAGCCCATTTTTGGGCTGTAGGTGTTGCAGTTGCACTGCAGCTGAGAGGTGTGAGTGCATCCTGCTGAGCCCTACCAGGCTAGTTTTAATCTAATTAGCTTGGATAACAATGTTAGTGAAGATGTGATGGAATGAGCTTCGGTAAATAAATGTATGCTGATGTAAAAGCCTGCTAGGAATCATCAGGACATCCCTGGGTGGCCAGCAACAACAATGTACAAATGTGAAAACCTCTTCCCAAGGGCTATTGAAGCAATGGCTTGGCAGTTGCTTCAAAGCCCAAAATTATCCCACTGATAGTTTATAGTTTTCCCTGTAAAACAATTTGAAAACATTATATAAGTAAACTGCCTGTCAAGATAAAATTTTAGCTGGAAAAAGAATTTAGTTTTCTCCTTGGGGTTTCCTAGTCTTTAAAGATTTGCATGCATGGCTATCATGACTACAGCCAATCTCTCTGTGTTGTCTGCCTTCATCACAACAGTCACATTGCTCTTCTTACTGCTGGGTTCCAGTACTGCCAGCCTGAGTATCACTTGCTTGTGTTCTTGAATGGTAGAAGAGTAACACAAGCAGGTGAAATTTGCTCTGGGTTGCTGCCTGTTCTGTTTTGAAGAGGAGACAGCCCACTGGTGTAATGAGAAAAATTAGAGAATTAACTGAGAAGTAGAAAAGGTAATTGGAAGACAAAAGCTGGTTACTGAACCAAAGGATATGGACCTTTAAAGCTTTAAAACTCTAAGATAGTCAAGAGGAAATAGTAAATGAAAGGTAGGCAAATAGTATAGGAAAAAAGATTGATTTTTTTTTTTTTTTTAATAATAAAATATTCTTGGGGTGGGGGCAAAGATGGTTGAAAAGCATGTATTTGCTCAGTACACAAGGTTCACACTTCTGGTACAGCTTTATTACTCCTTTATTCTGTGAACAAGCATTACTGGACAGGATCATCGCCCCTTACTTTTCCTCTTGTTGGTGTAAGACACCAAAAGTTGGCTGCAGCAGTATAAGAAGCAGAACCCAGCATCTCTCCAGTTACAACCCTTGCACTTGGACCACTTCAACTGGG
>VZTT01036871.1:15288-29553 GCA_013400855.1 Buphagus erythrorhynchus | reverse complement strand
TCAGGTATTGGCAAGGCTTATTGAGTCCTGGGAAGGCTCCACCCTGATCAGGGGATCATTCAGATAACAGTATATTCATCTTGCTCCTACCTGAACTGAGAGGGGGGCAATTGGATTTCTTGGGCTTGGAGACAAAATCCTAGATGCCATGGTTTGCCCTGTCCCTGCATATCCAGGAACAGAGAGGTGCCTGGTGTGTAAGCATAGGATGGGGGTTAAGGAGTCTCATCTCCTGCATGGCCTTGAACACCTAATCTCTCCTTGTTTTCTCATCTGTACAACAGGAACAATATTGGTTATTGACCACACAGGGGACTGTAAGGCTAAATTAATTAATGTTAAAAACCCTTTGATTCTCTTAGATAAAAGGTTTTCTAGAAGTATGAAAAATAGCCATTTATTACCTACATTTTTGTCACTTTTTATTTATGCCCTATCAATTCTTCTGCAGCTTTTTCTTCAGAATTATTTGCCTTATCTCATATGCATGAAGAAGACATTGATAAGTAATGATTGCATAAAAAGTAATGTTTGAAAAGTTTGGTCGAAATTTATTAATTACAAGTATACTTCCTCACAACTAACACGTATATGAAACTTCTTGTTAAAAGTGGGTCCATATAAATATTAAATATTAAGCTTTCTGCTCTTTGCTTCACAGATCAATGTCATTTCTTTGGTAACTTTAGTGACTTTGAAATATGGTCTTTTCTTCTTTATATACTGTTTAAGGTATCCATGAACAAGTGGACAAGAGTATGCACTTCTGCTTTTACAATTAATTTAACTTCTGTATCTTTGATTGTATTTTCTATTCAGTCTATTTTAATCCTATTCCTCTCTTGCTGACTTTTCTTCTATTCAACAGCTTTTATTTCTCTTCACTCTTCAAGAATCCTGAACTAACAATGAAGAATCATTTGTATATACTGTCATTTCTATTTGCTATTTTCCTTTTTCTCCCCCCCAGTGAGACAGGACAAGCAGTGTGATGTGCTGGGTATTAGTACAGTGCACCTCAGGTACAATGAAACATTTGACCACACCTTATGTCGTTTCTAGAATGTATTTTCCTGCCCTTAGCCCTGAGCCACAACAGGAATTTGGCTGGATTTTGCCACATTTCTGCAGCACTGTGTAGCTAAAGTGCTTCCAGAACATCTGTTGCTACTCTTGTGTTCAGCAGCCTGCTGGAAGTGTGAGCTGTGAAGTAGATTATCTAACACCCAAATACTGGCTTGTCTGAAACTTTAGATAAGAATTGATTTATATGCATGTATCCAATTTGTAAAAAGTGGTGGCACTGCAAAAAATTAAATTATAGGTTGCATTTTAGGTAAATTCTATGGTGTAATCACTTCAGATGAGTTCGAAGTGCAGTTTCCTGTACTTGCTTCTGTATTGCTATTTTTTCTGCTCCTTACTATTTCTTAGATAAATTAGGATTAATTTTTCTATGCCTCATTGCTCTACCCTAGTAATTTCCTGAATTTCAAAAATGCCATTGAAAATATCTTTGTTAAAAATAATAAAAAGCTATTAAGCTAGCTTATTCAACGTGCTCAAGTCAAAAGATATTTACAATCATTAAACTGCAGTGAATGACTGGATTTTGTAGGAAGACAGCTTGTTCATTGGAATTTGTTGAGCTCTTCAGAATAAGCAAAGTTGAAGAAAAAATATATACTCAGTGACTTTGATTTTATAAAATCTGAAGGGCTTCCTGATGAGTGCAAATATGGTTTTCTTTGGTCTGTTTACAGTTTAGATCATTAGGACAAAGATTGACTATAAATGCTAACATGAAATTTTCTGAGGCCTGACCCATAATTCTGCTTTGGAAGGAGGTGGGAAAAGAGGTTAAGAAATTCTGACACTAATTCTGGGCTGGAATTAAGTGCTGATTTATTTAATCTTACTATTGCTCTATTTCTGTAAAAATCCTACCTTGCAATGTGAAATTTCCTAATATTTATAATACGTTATCAGATTAGGTAGACTGTGATCAGATGTGTCCCACACGTTACCAGGTTCCTCTTAGACCTGAGGGACATAGCAGCAGAGACTGGAATGTGTCTGTATCCCTGCATTCTGTCTCCACACCAAAGAAGTGTCTTGAAAAGAAACTAATTTTGTCTGCTGACAGAGGAGCATTGGTTAAGCCAGGAAATGAGTCAGAATTTCAGAGAACCAGCTGAGCTCCGGGGTGCAGTGGAACATTTTCCTTTTGCCACTGAGCATCGTCGCTTGCAGCTGCAGGAATGGGGGCTGCTGCTCTCCACCCCAGAGACCACAGCAGTGGGACTGCTGTGCTCTAGGCATCATTTTCTCTTTTGCTTATATAAATGGAAAATGTGATGATGGTTCATTTTGCTGAATTTGGACACAGGCATGAAGGATGCCAAATTCTGTGAGATCCCCTGGGACTTCAAGGTGGCCTAAATGATCCTACATTGTACTGACTGCTGCATCTGAGCAGTTCAATGGCATTTAACCAGTTAGAGGGGTGCAAAACTCTGTGCTTTCTGTCTTACAATACAAGTCTTTACAGAAAGACTAACACTTTTCAGATCTTGCTGAAGCCTTGGAAGCGCTCATATTTTAATGCATTTGCACGCCTGGGTACTAAAGATTGAAGAGAAGTGAGGTATATGCAAAATCCTTCAGATTTCTTCAGATTTTTCCCTGTGAAGAAATAAACCAAAACATTTTACCAAGAGGACTGTCCCTTTTCTCTTTGGCTAACTGAGCTTCCTTTCTTTTGTCATGTGGGAGATATGAAAAAGTTTCTGTGATTTCACTGAATTTCCCTGGTAGCATTTGTATGTTAAAGTGAATAAAGGTGCTTTGCCTGAATATTTTTAATTTATAATGCTTGCATATTTAATAGCTATTAAATATAAATATCTAGGTGAGGGAAATAACTTTATTTAGAATTTAAGCTCTGTCGTTAGACAATGTTATTTTTCATATTACTTCAATAGTAGCTACATTTACTGAAATTATAAATCAAGTGTTTGTTAGAAGTGGGTCCATATAAATATTAAATATTAAGCTTTCTGCTCTTTGCTTCATAGAGTACAGTTTTTATTGTGACAATACTTTATTCTTTGCTTTTCTGGTTTTAGGGACTTGTTTAATATTTCAGCAATATTTTATTCCCAAAATACTTCAAGAAGGTACAATTATTTTAAAAGTATTTTTGACTACAAGTCAGGCAAATTAAAATATCAGTTATTATGTCTCAACAGATTTTACCTGATTAGTGGTGGAGTTCCGTTCATTATATGTGGGATTACAGCAGCAACCAATATCAATAATTATGGGATTGAAGGCAATGCACCATAGTAAGTATAAAGTACTATCATAAAACTTTTAAGGAAAACAGATTCTGTTTCTTATCCAAATAAATGTAATTGACTTCATGAAGGGTACAGGCATGCAGTTTGGGATGATATCTGTTACAAAATTTTATTAAATATTACCTGTGAAAGAGCAATGTCTTAATCTGGAGCTTGCTGCTTCACCTCCAATTTGACTCCATTACTGGCAATACCATCACCTTTCATTTACAGAATTACTCTTCACTTACATCTGAATAAGTGAAAGATATTAAAAATACCTAATGAATATCATATCTAATCCAGCTATTAATTATTTAAATATTTTCATTTAATTTCATTTCATTATCTACCTTGATTTGATATCCTTCTGGCAACTTAGAGCAATTTAAAAATAAAAGGAAAAGGACAAGTAAAAATCCCTTCCCCACTTCCTCCACTCCCATCCCTTCATTAAAACCCAAATATTTTGGATTTTCACCACCTGGAAATGTTCCAGTCACAACGTCTGGCAATTCTGTCATAATCCTTTTGTGTCCTTGTGTGTAGGTAGGTGCTCAGTAGACCTCCACAAGCTTGCCAGGCATCACATTGTTACAAATTCCTAATTCTTGGCATGAAGCATGAGGTATCCACAAGTACATTCAGTCTTTCCATAAAAGCATAGCAGAAGGTGAATTAGACTGTAAAGTTAAATACAGTGTGTGTAACAGACCAGCATGGCAGTGACTGGCACACTAATGGATATTTTAGTACTCTGGCAGCACTAATACTCTAGAGGACATCACTCTTAGATGCTTTGAGCATCTATTGTAACACATTTGGAACTGGTTATGTTCTGAGCATGAAAAGTGGCAACCTAGGAGAATGGTTCATAAGTGAGCATCTGGCTCCTTAAAGACATTTTTATAGTTAATTGAAATTTAAATTCCAATAAGAAATCAGTGCATACCATGGCTAACTGTATGCTCTGCCTAGGGCCCAAGTCATATTCATATATTTATTCAAATTTATCCAATTAAACAACAAGTTTATAATCAACAGTGTATTATAAAGCTCTATTATTTATGTTCCTAAATATGAGACATTTTTCATTTTGGTGAGGTTACTGGGGCTATACTTCTTTAATCATGTTAATGTAGCAAATCAATATCTGGTGCCACAGTGTGTGCAGAAAACAAGGGACAGATGAGGAATGGTTGTAAGATTGAGTAAAAATCTTCTAATTCAATAGCAGCATAGTGAGTTATGTGCCTTATTAATTTTTTATGGTATTAGTAAAGTAAATGTAGATGCACAAACGTGAACCTTTTTACAGAATAGATTTTGTAAGTGATCCACAATGAGATTCTACTTGAAATAACAGCATCCCATGAGACTGTTCCACTCAGGAGCATTCCACTCCACTTTGCATCAAATATGCAGCATTCAAATGTACTTCGAGTATTCACGTAGCTTTGTGTTCTCTGCTTATCCAATTAAATATAGGTGGTAATTTATCACCTATTTGTTTTCACAAATATCTTTCAGGGAATCTTTTCTTGTGCCCATCTAACAGTAAATTATATGCTCTTTGGAGTGTTTCTAAGTTCATTAATATATGTGTATATGTTTCTGTTTAAGGTTCAGATTTCAAAAATTCAAAGTCATTATTCTGCAGTTTCTTGCTGCAAAGCCCAGTGGGACTGTCTCTATTTAGCTGAGAGGTTCTCAGCCTGGGAGAAAAAGTCATTCTGCCCTTTTTATAGTAACTTGTAGATAATTCCTGGCTCAACAAGAATCTGATACCAGAAGTTTCCTCACTGGAACTGGAGGAACTGCAACTAATCACACATGCCTAAATGAATATGAAGTGTCACACAGTGTCACTTTTAGAGCTGGAATCGTCATGACAGATCACCTGGTCTGTCTTTCTGACCCAGTGGGAAATTAGCTATATCCAAACCATTCCTGACAGTTATTTATCTGAGGCACTTTAAATGCTCCCATAATGGAAAGACCACATTTCATTCCAACAGCTTATTATCCTAATTGTCCTAACAGCTAAGAAACTTTTTCAAAAATCTAATTTAGATCTTTCTTGCTGCAGTTTAAACCCATTACTTTTTGTCCAAGTCCAAGAGATAAAGTAACTTATTCCTCTTTCCAGAAATATTTATCCATGCAATATTTAGGATATAAGAACCTAGTAGTGGCTGTACTGCCAGCTCAGTTCTCTGTCTGTAACCATGGCTAAAAGCAGATCATAGAGAAGAGTCAAAATGAGGCAAATATTCCTTCTCCCTCTAAACCATGTTCTGCCAGTTTCCATCTAGGATTTCATTAGTGTTTGTTTCTCCTATGTTTGTTTGATCAGATCATTCATCCTTAAGACAGTCCTCTCAGACTCATGCTGGCCTGTGAGCTACTTTAAGCTGCTCTAAATCAGTAATGGTTATATTATTTTAAGCCTAACAAACCATGATCATGCTACAGTGATATTATGCTACTAATATATCACAAAGAGACCATCAGTTTCCTAATTTTTCTGAGGACATTCAAATTGACATGGATGAACTCCCAGGAACCCTAGAAACAGTGCAGAATTCAGAAATGGCATATATCTTTGAGGTCTGCTCACTGCAGAAAGTGGTGACAGTTCAACTGGAAGTCTTTTTTCAGCCTCTCTTGGTACTCAGGCTGTTCTTTGGCAAGAAGAAAATTCCGTAATAACAATCTTCAGGCTTAAGAATTTGTAGCATTGTTCATTGATACAGACCACTGAAATCTGTACATTTCTATTGTTCACAAAGAGTGTATAAACTATGCCTCATTTGCTTTTTAATCAAAGTATTAGTGCTGACATTTTTAACAGTAGAAAAAAGGGTTGACATAAATGGTCTTATACCTCACTGCAGTTCTGGAGTCTAAACTGACCTACATTTCTTGGAAATTTTCAGTTTTAATAATCTGTAAATTATACTAATATATTCTATTCTATAAAAAAATTAGAAAGTGATGCCTCAGCTTAATTAATATTAAAGATAGGCCCCCTCTCTCCACAAGTTGAACTTCTGAGATACTGCTGTGCCATATTAGTCAGACAGCAGTCAGTTGTCCATCACATCTAATGTGGACTCTGAAATGTTCTTGCCTCTCTTTTTGTTGTTTCCAGTTGCTGGATGGCCTGGGAGCCCAGCCTCGGTGCTTTCTACGGGCCGGTGGCATTCATTGTGCTGGTGACCTGTGTTTACTTCCTCTGCACGTACGTGCAGCTGAAGCGCCATCCTGAGCGCAAGTACGAGCTGAAGGAAAAGACAGAAGATCCGCAGAGAATGCCAAGTTCTGACGTGGGCCATGGTCATATTACAGACCCTGGGTCCGTCCCCCAGGCAACCTGCCCCATGATTTCTTCTTCCTTATTGGAAAATGAGCATTCATTTAAGGCTCAGCTTCGAGCCGCAGCATTCACTTTGTTCCTGTTTACTGCCACTTGGACCTTTGGAGCGCTTGCAGTATCTCAAGGTCATTTCTTGGATATGATATTTAGCTGTCTTTATGGAGCCTTCTGTGTCACCTTGGGGCTTTTCATCCTGATCCATCACTGTGCAAAGCGAGATGATGTGTGGCATTGCTGGTGGTCCTGCTGCCCATCCAAAAGAAACACCTATTCCGTGCAAGTTAACGTGCGCCCGAAGGTCAACGTCAATGGCGACACTCAAGTTCACGCGCCTTGCCTGCAGGAATCACCATGTCCCAACAAGTCAGCTGTGTTTAACCACCCAGCAGCGAGCCACTGCAAACTCACTAACCTGCAAGCGGTTCAGAACCACGTGAACTGCCTGTCGCCCGTGACACCGTGCTGTGCAAAAATGCACTGCGATCAGCTGCTTGACGACGAAGCTCACATTCACGTCCACAGCGAGGGAACCTTCAGACCCAACATGCACATTCATAGATGTCTGAAAAGCAGAACTAAGCCACGTTACTTCAGTCGGCACAGGTCTGCAGGGGAAAGAGAGTACGCCTACCACATCCCCTCGAGCATCGACGGCAGCATCCACAGCTCGCACACAGACAGTCCCCACAGCACACACGAGAGCCAGTCGGGTCACAGGCGGGCCTGCTGCTCACAGAGCGACCCCTACCCCACCGTCAACCAGCCCGAGAGCAGCGACGCCAGTACTGTCATATACAGCTGTGGGAAAATGGCAGACAGTGACACTGGGCACCACCCCGCCCACTTTGAAATGCACCCACGGACACAGTCATTGCCATTTAACACAACAAATCACAACGGAATTCTCAAGGGAAACATGCACGAAGCCATGATATACAGCTCAGATAGTACAGGAAATATCAAAACTGGCCCTTGGAAAAATGAAACTACTGTGTAGTTCGTGGGCCATCATAATGTGGTTTTTTTTGCCCTAAACCATCGTTATCTTTGTTTTTATTCCAAAATAAATATGGTGATATGTTTGTGTAGCTCATCAGTAAATTGTACAGCTTTTCCTTTTCTTTGTAAATGTCAAAAAAGAGGGATAGTGACAGTTTTAAAGTGAAATTATTTTTAAAAGGAAGTTGTGAATTTATTCTGAAAGATAATGAGAAAATGAGGTCTAGACAATTGAATAAGAGAGGCAATATCCTTTTGTTATGCAGAATGGCATTTCTTTAGAAGCATTGTTTTCATTCATTGTTTTCACTTTTTTCTGTAGTAACTTCAGACACTTTTTATAAACATATCAGCATCTTAAACTTTTACTTATTTATTTTTGTAGAAAAATATTACTGTGCCATGGATTTTAATCAGAAGTGGCTATGGTAGAAATGATAAACAGGATTTTATAAAATTGCAGCTTTTTAGATATACAAAAGTGATACTGCCTCTAAAAACCTTCTGTAGCATATGGCCTGTAAAGTCATGTAATGTACAGTCTCTGTTCTGTCCTTTTTCTTGTTGGAGAGAAGTGCTAGGTAATGTCTCTGTTACATCTTTGGTGCTGTATTGGTTGTATTTTGCATGACATATGTCAGGATATACCATTTGCTGTTTTCTAGTGTTACACGTGTTTTAAAAAAGAACAAAAAAAAGTGTGGTACAAGGCTGTGAAAAACCCTATTGATATTAATCTAGAGCATTATAAATCTACAGGAAAAATCACTCTGCACTAGTTTAAGTGGCACAATCCTTTGTATAAGGTTATATGATAGCTTTGATAAGGGTCCACTCTAATGTCTTTACAGAGCATGCACTACTCATTGTATGTGGCACTGTGCAGTGTAATAGCAATTGTCTCAACAAGTTTTACACTTCTTTGTAAAGTATGCCTTTTAAACAAATCTGTAAGCTGTTCCACAGTAACCTTTCCACATCTGTTAAGGTAGAGCAGTTTTATCATTAACTCTTTGAGGACTACAGTTATTTTCTTAAAGTAGCTTATTCTAGTTCAGAGATACTGTATATATGATATTGTCTATTTAGTTACATGATCAATGTAGTCCAGAGTTGTGAAGGAAGAGGAAGTTCAGTAATTTTCTAAAAACACACCTTCTTAGAATCCATCTATTAATTTCACCACTTGCTTTCTGAAAACCCATTTCCTCCCCTAGCAAATTTCAGATTGTCTTAATCCTTTAATACAAATTTGACCTTCAGAAAAGTTCTTTATGTTCATGATTTCTGCTACATTTTAGGGCATTCCAGGGTCAGTAGCATTCTCTATTAACAAGGCTCTTGGCAAGATTTTTTTCATGTTCCCATGAACATCTGGACACAAAGCATCAACTCACAGTACAGAACTGCATCAGAATGATCCCTATATTAAATAAAACTGCTTTTTACAAATAAGAAGGGTGCAGAATAATAATAGATTTCAGAAAGTGAATGGGAGCATAGAGCTGTGAGAAAAATGTCTGCAGTGGAAAGTGAACAGTGCATCCAGAAATGAGAGAAAAAGCACAATTCTGTATAGCCACACTAGAAAGTTTGCTGTGATGTCTTCACACAGACTTATGTAATTGTTGCAGAGAGGAAATAGAAAATTCCATTGAGAGACCATCAGTCTGAGATTCTCTGTGTATATGTGGCAGAAATCTTCACCATACTTCAGCCCATATTTTTCTGTTATTAGCAATTTATTAGACTCTACCTTCTTTTTTTGTAATATGTAGGAATACATTTCCTAAGAGTGTACATAAAGATGACAATTATAATTGTTAGAATGTTATAAAAACATGTAAGTCAGATGAATGTGTTCTGCAGTGTTGCAGGTGGGAATTAGTACTCAAAGGGTTAATGCTCAGTATCTGAGTGCAAGAAATCTTGTTTTTCTGTATTTTTGTAAATTTGAAATATATATTGTAAACTCCAGCAGTGCAATGTATCCATCTCAGATTGTGTATTTTTAAAAGGTGAGCAAGAAGAATGCACTAGGTGGTTGTCAAGTTTTAAGCCAATATTCAACAGTTTCATGACTGCTTCTTTAGCTAATACAAAAAAAAAAAAGACAAAACACTGAGCTTTATTGTGTATATGCTGTATATGCTTGAGCTGTCTCTAAACTAAAATACAGTATTTTTCTTCGTTTGCATACTGAAATATTTTCTGTTTCATAATTGTTTTCTTTTAATATTACTTTTACTCATTCCACATAGACAGTGACCCTAAATAAGCATAGACATAATGTGAAATCCACTTCTCTGTGTCTCAGCACTATGTATATGTATATTCTGTAACAGTAAAATTGTAGGAAGTCTGTAGACCATTATGCAAAATATCACACACACACACACACAGAGCCAAGATGAAATATTCACTCTGCAAGAATCCACTCAGTAAGCTCCTTTATTCACCTTGTGTTTTAATCACCTCTGAGAGGCCAATTCCATCTTCATAATGGCTTACAAAAAAGTAAATAGGTGCTGCTTTCCACAGAATATCTTACGTGATAAAACTCTCTGGAATTCAAACATAAAATATTAAAACACTTTTCTAATTGTGTTAAAAATTAATTTAGTGACTATTTCTGGGCTAATTTGGAAGAGATGTGTTATGCAATAATCTGTTTGCATATTATTTTTTCAGAAAATATACAGCATATCTACAGAGTAGGAGACATGATATTAAATAAATATAAAAATGTTTTGTAACATCAAATTTGACCAAAATGCTTTTTATGCTTTTGACTTTTTTTTTTTCCTTAAGATAAATGAGATAATTTCAATGCTTTGGAAGTCTGGTTTTGATTTATTGTGGGGTTTTGGTCAATTATAGTCAGTGAACCATTACTACTTTACCTGATTTTCTTCCCTATAAAAATTAAGTAAATGAAATAACCAGGGTATAAGAGATATATTGTCCTAGTAAATTCCTCACGGACACACATAAAATATTTTAAAAGCAGTTTTAGTTTTGGTGATTCATTGATGATTAAAAAATGGTTGAACAGATTTTACTGTTCACTTTCTGTCTGAGATTAAGCAAGAGGAATTTCATCCAAAAAGATAATTTTCAGAGAAGGATGCAATCAACAGAGATCTGAATAGCTGCTACCAGGATAAAAATATGCTCTTGCTGTGGTGTTCTCTGCATATAGAAACTCCAGTTTTCATGACTGAATTTGAAGTCACATAGGCTGTTTACAAGAATTCCTACCCAGCCTCATATAATGAATTTGGGTGTAAAAATAAAGCATACATTTTTGCACATTATGTCTGGTCATATGTGTCGTTCCCAAGAAGTCTGTTGATTGTGTCTGCACTGATGTGAGTGAGCAGTGGCTGGCAGTGGCCATGAACAGCTGCTCTCCTTCACCACACAGCTGCCTGCCAGCCACCCTGTGAGCACCAAATCCAGATGTTAGCCCACCATGGGAGCTTCACTGGGGCTATAAAGCATTCATCCTGTCTGAACCAAAGCAAAGTCTGTGCTTAGAGCAAAGTCAAGGCCACCTTTGATGGACAACACAGGCAATTGGGCAGCCCCCACTCAAACACTAAGCATTGAAGGCAGAAAATTGTAATGGAAGTGGATTTAAGCAGTTTTAAGTCCTCCTCCCTCCATCTCTCTAAAGCACCTGCCTAGTAAGTCTACTGCCTACAGATAGCTACCAAATCCAAACAAACCCAGGCAAAATTAGACAGTTGATCTAAAATTCCTGGTTAGCTGAAATGAGTGAAACAACACAACCTAGTTACCAATCAGAGAAGCCCAAACTAGAGAAAACCTCTTTGGATGCTCTGTCACAAAGTTGCTTCAGGTTGGTTATGTGTGGAGACATGGAACTAAGTGTTCTGGATGCCTGAAGATCTGAAACTGCTCTTGTGCAGACACTGTTAAGGCTTACAAAGTTGATTTTGATTCCACAAATTCAGAAGTAGCTTCCACTGTAAATTATATGCCTTTTTACAATGAAGAGATTATCTGACATTTCACTATTTGGGAAAAAGAAGGTTGTCGTCACAATCAGGCTAGTAACCTTTTTATCATAGGATCTTCTTTGCATGGAAACAAGGAAAAGGAGATCACCTGAACTCCCACTGAGTTTTTGTTGCCTATGAAAAGAAATGTCAGGCTGATGAAGATATTGGCAGCTCAGCAGCTTGCTTGCCAGAACATAAATTCAAGTTCCTGTAGCAGCATCCTGCAATTCAGAAAGAAGCTGTAGAATGCAGCTGGATCAATCAGAATTCATTGGCTGAGTTTAAAGGCTGACTGGCTGACTTCAGTTGAAGCAATTTCAGTAGTAACTTGGTCTTCAGCCAGCTTTTACTTGCTTAGTTAACTCTACAAGGAAGGGAGCTTTTGGTTTGGTTGTTTGGGATTTTTTGCTGTGCCCAGTTGACTATTTTCTAATTAGCAATTGAATAGCTAAGAAGAAAACTTACTCTACAAATTACCTCAACTATAAACTATGGCTTTTTGCTCCCTGTTAGGGAGTCTGTGGAGGTGCAAGTGAATTCCTATTCCCTTACCTAACCAGTCTATTACCTGCGTTTTTTCAGGAGCCAAACAAGCTGGCATCAGTGAATTCAGGACAATATTAGAGGGCTCACTTCTCTGCAGGGAGGGTTGCAATTTGGTTTGCAAACTCTAGAGCAATTCAACCTCAAATGAATATCCTGCCTTGAAGTTGTGCAGCTGGCCATGCCTCTGAGGTAAGGGGTTCTTCGTAAACACGGTGTCTGCATACCCCACAGGTACTGCTGTCTCTTTACATTTTGATCTGTTTGATTTGTGTAGTGCCTTGCAGTCTGAACAACAAAGTGACTGACTGTTCCCATCAGCCCATCACTCTGCTCCAGCTGTTTGCCTTAACCTGCAGCACACTGCCAGGCAAGATTCTCCAGCATAGTCAGTGCTTTCAGTCATTCCTTGATTTGTTTCCCAGGTACTCAATAACACCTGCAGAAAGCAGCAGGAGGAGTTTATTTTGGGAGTAGGGGGAATTTCTGTGAGAAGAGAAAGCAATGAAACACATTATTCATATTCCTCTCACACTACTTTCTTTTGTTAGCCCATTTGTTAGTGAGCTGTAAGCAGTTACAGTCACTTATTCCCTGATTCTTTCCATTGCAAGACCTTGTTCTCCACTAATTAGAACATAGCTGAAAGTTAAGCATTTAGCTTGATTTATGCCCTCAGCAATTTCTGCCCTCAGATGGATGATTTTACAGAGTTCAGCCAAAGCAGCTGCAATGTTTTCAACAAAGAGGCTTGATGAAAGAATGTCTGTCCACAATAACACCTTTCAGTGATTTTGTAATAGCTCTGTCTTCAAGGCCCATTACTTGAAAACTTTGAGAAGTATAGCTATTATAAGAAAAGGGCATCTCTTGCTGTTTCTATAAAGTAAGTGCTTCAGTACAGATAATTTACCCACTAAAAATATCACAATATATTACTATTAAATGTCTCCCTTCCTAGGCTGTGCATGCCCCAACTGGGACCACACTCACTGATCTGCTGCTGCTGCAAGCCCTAGGGCTCTAAAGGACCAGCCCTGTAAATGATTCACTTCAGCTGCCCTCAGCTAGGACTAGGATTGAAAACAGGGGGCCTTGGTTCTCATTGTCTCTGCCAAGTGTTCCTGTTTGTCTCCCCTCCAGAGGCACCATGATGGAATGGAGGAGAGAACTGACTGGTTTGCATGAGAGAGACAAATGCTGGGCCAGAAGAAATCAAAAAGAGACTGAGCTTCTAGCACTGGATCGAGTTGAATGGAGCAAACTGACCAGATAGAGGTTGGTGTGAGCAGGGAGATGCAAAATGACTTGGGGACGAATGGAAAGGAAAGGAACAAAATTTAGAAGAGGGACTTGGAGGCTGGAAACAAACTGGGACCAAATTGGTCATTGGGGGAAGGAGGAGGAAGGTGAAACAATTATATCCATGAGTCTTTGCTAGCTGGGTGTGAAAGCCAAGCTTTGTGACTCATCTGCCATCAGTAAATATCTGAAAAACTACTAGTAAAATGGTTAGTAATTTATAATATTGTCCTCATTCAAAATGACTGTATTACTGCTGTCAGTTATTCCAGTAATGTGTTAGAAATCTGGGTATTGAATCACAGATGCTCAAAGCTGTTGATCAACCAGATATTTCATGTCCCACATGACAGAATATATGTATTTTTAATATCTTTTGAAATCCAGGAGCTATCACAAAAAAGACAACTGATTTCAAACAGTGTGAGTGAAGCTGAAAGTCAAACACACCAAATTGAAGAACTGTTAGAATTAAGGCTGTCTTTGGAACCTTCATTCACAGCTTCAGTCTGTCTTTTGATGTTGTTTTGCAGTATTTGAGTTCATGCTGCTTTCTAACACTTTGGCTTTGATGCTGCACATTTAGTGTTCCTTAAATGTGTGCTTTTGTGTACATCTAGAGCTAAGCCAGTCATTTCACTGTAAGCTTTCTTTTCAATCGTTTTTTGCATGG
>VZTT01036765.1:0-14931 GCA_013400855.1 Buphagus erythrorhynchus | reverse complement strand
TAGTTCCTAACACTAATAGGGATGACTGTAGGGGCTGATCTAGTTTATTAAATCACTAGTTGCTGTTGCCAGCTTATTCATTAATATTTCTGAATCAATTTAATTCCCTGTCTCACCAAGACATTGCAATACAGTGGATCTCTCAGTGTTGGCTGCCTTATAAGCCAAAGAAAGTACCACATGTAGGAAATAAATTTTAATAACCTATTCAGTAGTATCAAAAATTAGAAATAGAATACATGTATTTTATTTTAACTCTGGACCTTTTGCTAATAGTACAAAAGCTGGACTAGAGAAATTCTGAACATTTAGCCTGTAATCTTTGAAACACCATCTTGCCTCATACTGTTGCATTAATTTTCTTCTGATGGTTTTTTAGTAGCCTTTGTAGTATTTTACCTTAATATGATACTGCAACTCCAAGCATCTTCTGGGAAGGGGAAATCTTTTCAACAACAATTCTAATCTACTCTAAGCAGATGTCCCTAAGCTAATTCTTACTAATTTCTGCTTTGTCAAAATGTCTCTTCTCCATGTCCTTGGGCTGATTATTAATAGACATGATAACAAATGTATAATCCTACTCTAATTATTTTTTATTTTCAGGCAAGGGAAGGGGGGAGAATTGTGTATTTTTGAATGGTAACTGTTGCCCCTCCTCTTATCTGGTTAATTGGACTGTGGCAATGTCTGACTGGATATCCTGCCCAAAGGTGATTTAAAAATGTCAAGAATATTTTTTTTGCTTAATGCTGGAATATCAGCCTTCTCATATAAATTATGGTGGTTGCTTTTGTCTCAGTGACATACGTATTTCTTTAGCATATGTTCTTGGATAAATACCTACACAGCTATACGAACTAGGACTGCATGATTTCACTACAACAAAGAAAATAATCTTCTACCAGCCTTATCACTTTGGCCCTGTAAAAGCCCATTGGTAGCTGGCCAGTTTTAAAGATGTCACCATCATGCTTATGACTTGCACTTAGCTCTGAAGAGTTCTGCCTGGCATCTTTTCAAAACAAATCATGGAAAGTGCACGGAGAAATCCTTTCTTTCTGGACCCCTCCAAGTCCTCCTAACTGCACAGCTGCCAATTGCACCTACAGGGCTCTTGCGCTTTTTTTACCCTTTTTCTCCCTCGTTTTCAGTATCATTTGTCCTAGCCTAGAAGTGCCTCACCTCTGTCTATCCCTGCCTCGGCTGTGAAATGTGGGATAGGGAAGAAGCAATTTTGGGAGAGGGGCTGGCATGGTGCCAGCAGTTGTTCCCACAGCTCAGGGTGCTCTGTAAGCATTAGTGCCTATGGTGTTGACAACCTGTAAAACTCTTGTTCAAGTTCTTGAGCTGAGCAAACTAATAAGCAGTAAACATGGAAAGATAAAACAAGAAAGAAGGAGTAGTGATTAAAGAGGTGGCAAGGCCACTTTTGTAATGAGGGTATCATCAGGCAGGAAAGATTTTTCGTTGTGGGAGAGGACATTTCTTGGCTCTCTGGAGGTCAGATAACAAAAGGATGATCTATTCTTTCAGGGCAGTGGCCTTGGAAGGGATTCCTGTAGGATGAGGACCCAAGGGCAGTGGAAAAGAGCAAATACTTTCATGGGCCTTTAGGGGTGGCTGTTGCTGGAACTCAGAAATATTTCAGCTCTGCTGACACAGGCATAGGCCAGGAACCAGGGCTCTCCAGGTCTGACAGTGGAAGACAACTGACATAGAAACAGTAATTGTGGCAGGAGTCTAAGACCCATTTGATTTCTCCTGTCAGAGGTCATTGCTAAATGATTTGTCAGCTTTTATTTTAATCGCACCAAGAAATATTTTTTACAATACTCTGGTATCTTTCCTGACACTAGCGGTAGTATGTTTGTGGCTGTCAGGATACCTCTTCTTCAGCAGAGGAGGTCTGTATCTCATTTTTCAGGTTTGTATGGTTTCTTAGTAATTTTGTATCAAATTCAACAAGGAGAAAAATATTGCAGTGACTCAAAAGAGATCACACAGGTAGATTTTGCTTGAGTGGAGAAGGTCACTGCATTGTACTTGGTCAAGCAGGACAGTTCTTGGCACTGCCAGAGTACCTCATGTTATGCCGGCTCTTGTGGATGTGGTTCATTTATTATTTTGTCTGTATTCGATACACTTCTGTTAATCCTGTCCAAATAAATTCAGAGAGCTTTGAATGCAGCATACTATTAGATAGATACAGAGCATTCCCATTTTCATCAGGGAATCTGAGAGTGCTTTGTTATGATTTCAGAGAATTAAACCTTCACAGTATTTCCAAATTATAGCTGGAGGGATTATTTCCCTTAAACTGAGTGAGCAGCAGGACGGATGTCCCTTCCTCGTGCTAGGGTTGGGATAATGGACCCAGTGACTTGGCAGCTGGGACTCCAATAAGAGTCTCCTTATTCTCATGTCCACTGGCTCTCCAGTGGTGACTGGCCCTGGCCACCCTCTGATGTACCCTGAGAGATGCAGAGTGTACTTGAGAGCATCAGTCAAAGCCTGGAAAAGGGATCTGCAAAGAAATAGGCGACACTAACAAAATGGTAGGAGCTGCTGTATTTTGTGAGTTGTTTTAAATAAAGAATCCATTTTAATCCTACTGGCCTCTTGCCTGTTTACTTCATTCAAAATAAAACACACACTCCAGATAATTATTTTACACAGCGCAGCCAAGTTTCTGGTAAAGGCTCCAGACATCCATAATTCATGAGCAAGGAAGGGTGTGGATATTTTGTGGGAACCAGATCCTCTGTGAACAAGATAATTTTCATTTGTTGATTATGTTGTGTAAGCAATATGCTTTTAGGATTCAGAGGTACAGAACTGTGCATCTAGCAAAGTCATACTGTTGATTCATATGCTGGAAGCAAAATAATTAACCTGAAGCCTCTGAGTTAACAAGAAATATTAAAACGAGAAGTATGTTGTCCTTCAAAGGTAACGTCACCAAGTCTTAATTTCTGCTAGTATCGTTTAGCTGTTGAACAATCCAGATGCTGTTCAGCTTGCAAAATATTTGCCCTTTTCATTATTGTTGATGCTATGGCAAGGTTTGAGTGTTTTAAACCATTCAAAATGCTTATAGCTAAGAAATGGCAGTAAATAAATTGAAATGTCTGTCCAATTTATACTTGACAGAATGGTATTGTGGAAAGGACACAGGATAGCTGCTGGTTTTCCTCATGCTCATGGGTTTTGATTGCATATGCTAAAACCTTATCCCAAAGATGCATGAGTGATACATAAAATCCCTATAATCTGTAGAATATGATAAATCTTTTTATTGTATGTAACTGGTTCTCAAGATCATAACTAATTGCCAAGCATGGTTGTCATGTGTGCTGCATTTATACCTTCAAAACTCTGTATGTTGGATCTGCAAAAGCACTTGAATATGATTTTTTTGCCCTAACTCTGCTAGGCATTTAAATATCAAACCCTGCTTCCTAAAGCTTATTTCCCAGCTCTCACCTAAACATAAAGATATCAGGATCTGTGACCACTGAAACTCTGCCTTTCATGTCTCTCTTGCTATTCTCAGAGGATGCCTCCAACATGCGTAACCCAAGGTCCTTCTCCACAAAGCTTCTTCCCAGCAGGTCAGCCCCAGCCTGTGCTGAGGCAGGGGTTTATTCTTTCCCAGGTGTAGGACCTGCATTTGCCTTTGATGAATTTCAGATGGTTCTTCTCTGCTCATCTCTCCAACCTGTCAACATCCTTCTGGAGAGCTCACAGCACGCTGGGGTGTTGGCCAGTCCTCCCAGCTCTGTGTTGTCCATGAACTTGCTGCTGAGGAGGCCTCTGCTCCTTCATCCAAGTCATTAATTAATAAGTTAAACAGTACTGGGCCCAGTATTGAACCCTGGAGACACCACTTGTGACAGGCCTCCAACCAGACCCTGTGCCACTGATTGTGACCATCTGGGATCTGCTATTCAGCCAGTTCTGAATCCACCTCACTGTCCACTCATCCAATCCATATTTCCTGAGTTTTCCTTTAAGAATATTTTGAGAGATGCTGTCAAAAGCCTTGCTGAAGTCGGGGTAGACAATATTCACTGCTCTCTGCTCATCCATTCAGGTCATCGTTTCATTGTAGAAGGTCATCAGGCTGGTCAAGCATGATTTACCTTGAGCCAATCTGTGCTGACTGCTCCTGATCACCTTCTTTCATCCGTGTGGATAGAGATGGTTTCCAGAATGAAGCACTCCATGAAGCTTTCCATAACCTTTCCAGGGATTGAGGTGAGGCTGGCCAACAGTTCCCTGAGTCTTCCTTCTTGCCCCTTTTGGAGACCAGGGTGACATTTGCTTTCTTCCAGTCCTCAAGGACTCTACTGATCTCCATGACATTCCAGAGATGTTGTGAATGGCCTCACTATGATGTTCACCAGCTCTTTCAGCACTCATGGATATATACTGTCAGGGCATGTGGATATTGAGTTTGCCTGGGTGTTCCCTAAGCCAATCCTCCTTGACCAAGGGCAAGTCATCACCTTGTGATGGTTTAAGAAGACTGTGAACCTCTGTCCTTAGACCTCAACACTTTTTCTTCTAGAAACTGTATCCAGACAGAGGCCACTCCACCTTATCGAAATGTATGAAATGGAGCAGTAGACTTGATTCATTCCTGGGCCTTTATAGAGACGAACCATGACAGAAGGCAAAAATTATTTGGGTGCCACCTGGTTTATTGTGAATAACCACAGTGCATAGCTTGCTGTGGTGAAAGATACCACGACAGGCTGACAGTTTTGTTGGACCTCTATGCTTTTAGCTTCCCTTGTATCCTTGGGGATACTGGGGAGATTTCAGCAGCACACCTTTGTTGTAATTCACTAGATGTATTGGAAATGGTAGATTCCGTGACCCCTGTAATGCCCTGTGGTCTGGTCCCTATCCCCTCTGGCCATGCTTGGTTGGCTGAGATCCAATTTCCTCCCACCCCCCTCCAGACCCTAGAAAAGACCTATGCTCCCTGACCTCTTTCTCTTTTCGCTCTGGGAAATCCACAAGAAATAAACCTCAGATTCTCCCCAGGAGGGAAAGAGCCTCTTTTGCTATCTTTTATTCACGTTCATGTAGTGGATCCTAGAGGCTTCTTCCTAACATCTGAGCAAGTCGGGAACAAGGGAGAAGTCTCAGGAGGTACTACACTCCTTGAGTGCTATCTTAAGAATCCTAAGCGCAGTGGGAAGAGTGAGGCCATGGGAGATGACATCTGAGCTCCAGAGGAGGGTAGCAGCAAACCAGGATCTCACTGTGCAGTGGCTTCCTTGGCCAATGCAGGGCATGTAGCAAGGTGCACTTATGCCCACAAGGACCCTGCTTCCTACAGTAAGAGATTTATACTTTTCCCATGGTGTGGAGGCTTTCCTTCCTCTTTCATGGTAGGACAAGCAGTAAAAGCTACCTGAGCAAGGAGAACTAGAGTGTTCAGAAAAACACATTTACAATGCTGTGGGAGTCCAGGACATCCCTCTGGCTGTCCTGGATCGCTTGAGACAATGGCAGGGAGCCAATAGCACCTGTGCCTTTGATCTCAGCCCATGGGAAAAGCTACCAACTCTGAGAGAAGAATTACAGGCTACAAGGGTTTAAGTAGAATAGTAATGGATTTGTTATAGGATGAGAAAAGTAGAGTTTAGAGGATTTTAGAATTGGGGTTTAAGGGACAAGATGGAGGTATTTGGGCGTGTCTTCTTCTTCTTCATGTTCTCCATGTTTCACTGTAATGGTGGCACTTTTCTATTGGGTTAGAGTAGGGACTCACTGTCCAACATAGGCGATAACTATTGGTATGGGATTGTAAACATAGCACACGTAATTTGTAGTATATAATGTCAGTACCAGCCCACAGAGACAGGCAGAACCTCGTGTCCCATCTGCTGGGAGGAGTTCGCGGGACATAAAGAGAATGTTATAGATAAGAAGAAAATAAACAACCTTGAAAAGCACAAGCTACGTCTCTTGACTCGTTCATCAAAGCTCAGGCTGGCAAGAAAGACTTCTCCAGGTTTCGGGGTCATCTCAACCCCGAAATCGGACACAATGTGACCTTTCCAAGGTCAGCATTTTCAGAGCTGCATATACAGAAAAAACATTAAACAAGGACAAATATAGCCATGTATGAAATGCGTATTTTTTATGCAATGAGTATTAGGAGCTCTGTGGTTGAGACTCAAGGATATTATAACCACATGAGAAGGCTAACCTACTCCTGTAAGAGTCAACAGCCATTTATTCAAACAGAATAAGAAAATTATCTGCAGCTCTCTACAGTCTGAAGCCATTGTATTCACCAGCAGGGTGATAAATTGAAACAGAAAAGAGATCAAGGAAAAAAATCCTATGGAAAAAAATCCACCTGGAAATACGTGTATGCTGGCACCGTGGTGAAATACACTTGCACAAATGGGTGAATTGTATGGGGTGATCTATTTTGCATTCTGAAGTGTGAAATTTCCAGCTTGCCTTCATATGAGTATGCTTGATAAGTGTGTTGCAGAGGTTTGGGACAAAGAGCTGTGCACAGCACCAGTGTACAGGGTCAGAAGTAGGAAGCTGGCTCTCAACCCTTGTAGTTTGGCCTGACCTAGATCTGACTTGACTCTCATGAAACTCAGGATGTTGTTGTTATCAAGTGTCAGAGGTCTCACACTAGCAATTGATAGTCTGTGCCCTAAATGGGGACAGGAGTTGAGGCTAGGGGTAGAGGCTTGGCCAGAATTACAAATAGAAGGGAGCCAGGATGCCTGGATGTGACCGCTCACTTCAAATATTTGCTTCAGTCTCGGTTTCTCCAGCTCTCACTTTTATAGCACAAATCCCCAAAGTCCCTGCTCCATATTTATTCCTTCCTTGGCAAAACCATGATCAAATTAGTGGAAGTTTTGACTAAGGAGAAGTCAAATTTATACGCTGGTCCTTGGCCACCTGAGGATATATATGTGCTAGTGTGAGGAAGGGGAGGGGGAAAGGGAACAAAAGGATCATTCATGGTTACTCCCAGCCTTGGACCCACACTCCTACAAGGACACTGGTCCTGCCAGCAGCCTCCATGTCACTGTGAGCACAGACACACAGACTGCCCTGAAGCTAGCAGCCTTGGTGATTTGGCCAGGATGATTGAGATGGACGTGGTGTCAAGGTCTATCTGGCTGAAACCAATCCTCTCCATCACCGTTACAAAGGGGGTGGCTCTGGAGGCAGCCACCTTCCCAAAGCTGCTTCCTGATGTTTCTCTGCCTTGTAGCACCACGTACATGTCACAGCCTTCAAAGAGTGAGGCTGTCATAGGGTGGCCCATATTGCCCCATGGCTACTGGGGACTGATGGTCCAGTCTCACAGGCCAGCCCCACAGTGCCTGCCACCATGTCTCACACCCAAAGCTGGCTGTGTCAGTACCAACCATCTAGGTGTAATAAAGGCTTAAACCCCCCATGACAGGCCCTGTGGCACAGTGGTCACGTCCCCTGTCAACTGAAAGAGAATCAAAGAAAGTCTCTTCTGTCTGAGTTTAAGTCACATTTCCTCAGGACAAGCATGGCCATTGAGGCAAAGAGGAGTCTAATTAGCTAAAATTCTGCATGCAACTGTAATCTCTGTTTTTTAAGCCTGGGAGCCAAGGGTTTTTAAGAAGTATGTTAAAAATTATGAAGCAAAGCATGTTCATACACGATGCAGCCATCTACATATGTGCCATTTCTAGAGGGGCTTGCACATCTGATGGAAAACATTTGTGAATGAATCTGCAGACTGCAATGAGCTAAATGGACTCCCAGCTTTTGTTAGCATGAGGCTGGGCTACTCAGGGCTGGGTATAAGAAGTGCTTTGTGCATTGAGCTGTGCTTGGGCCAGCTGACAGATCCCAACATTCTAAGTATCGTGACAAGCAATGTGTCACTTGCATCAACCTGTACAGCACTCTGACGGGTCTGAATACACAACCCTCGCACAAATATTTCAACATGTTTGGAGACAAAATCTAGTCAATATATGAAGTCATTTCACCATAGCTTGTAGCCAATACAAAAAAAATCCTACTAACTTCTTTTTAGAGGTTAAAAATAGCGTGTGTGTGTGTGTGTGTGTGTGTGTAGAATCAGTAAAAACAGAAATGAGAGACAGAAGCAAGGGTATATATTGTTTGCACTTCTGAGCTACCTGGAGCTGGTCCCCACCTGGGTGGGGAGTTGATTTTCCTTTTCCTTGGACAAGCACCCTTTGTTTAGTGGGACTGGATCAGGGACAGAGGGCTTGTCCCATCAGTCCCTCAGCTGCACCCTTCTTCTCTCCATGGGCACAAAGCACAAGCTCATGTACCATTTCACAGGGGTGTCCCAGTATGGAAATAAACCCACTGAATCCTTAAAAATAAACCAAAGCAAGAAAACGTCTACCAGGGTGGTGGGAGTAGTGGCACAGTGTCGGTGGGGTGTGTGCATGTGCAGGTGTGCAATCACTAGTGATCCCTAGAGCAGAAGCACAGCTTTGCTCCTGCCCTGGCACCTTAGCCCTGCATGCTGCATGCAGGAGCAGCTGGGGCAGGCCCATGGCTCTACCAGCAGCCAATATCTTCCTGTGGGAATAGCACAGAGTCCTCCAAGCAATAAATTTCCTGGAAGAAGATTACACTTTCTGGCAGCCTAGTTTTTGATGCTGTATCTACCCTGCGGCACTCTGCTTTCATTTATTGTGTGTGGTGTATGATGTGGATTTTCATATAACATTGGTGTACTCAGTTTTGGAGTTGTGCAGCTCCAGATGCTGCCCATGGGCCCTAACATCTGGTGGAGGTATAGCAGCAAGGTCTGTGGGGGCTGCTTTCCCACAGATGCACACAAGCTCTCACAGGGTGTGAAAGCCCTCCTAAGGTCAAGATTGTTTTATGAGCCACCTCTTGATCAAAACTGTAACCCTCTAGCCCTCACTGCAGCTAGATTCATTCATGACTAAAATAATACTGAAGTAATATTGCTGTGTTTATTCCCACCTTTAATATGATGGCTGCCTGCATGTGTAATGGAACCCAGAGTGTTTCTCTGATCTCAGGGCTCTGCAAATATTTAAACCAACAAGGAGAAAAAAATATTTTTCCTATCAAAAGCTTGCCTTTCTCATGACTTGTGCTGGGGTGTCTAAGGGAAACATGAAAATCCTTCCTTTTTCTGTTTCTGTCTGCTCTTCACCCCACTCCTTCTGTCAGCCCCTTTCCCCCCTTCTTTCCCCCTCCCCATCTTTCTGTCCTCACTTCAGCCTCTCAGCCCTATCCAGCCTCATGCTTCCTTCTTAGTGAAATGGGGAGGCATGGGGAAGAAGATGTCCTGGCTCCTGCTCTGAGATGTTCCTCCATCAGCCACTGTACAAAAATTGTGTGGATCCTTCTAGTCATGTACCACAGGTTTTCTCCAAACCTTTGGGTGGCAGGACTGCCAGACTTTGGCTACAGGTTAGGGAGTGAAGGGAAGAGTTATCTGATGCTGTTCTCCCCTGTCACTACTCAGAACAGCAGTGTCAACTGCAGCAAATATCTACTTCTGGGAAGGTAAAAGAAAGTTAATGCTCAACTGTGGCTTTTTATTCATCCTTCAAAGTCCACGTTGTGAATGTCAAACCATTGTGCTCCATGGAAAAATGAGAAAAAAGGACCTGTGCCCCTGCCCAGACCTCTTACATGAGCTTAGATTTCTAGGCTCCAGCTCATGTGAGCAGTACGTAAGTTTTCACTGTATAGCCACAATGTACCTCAGAAGGTATATTTATGCTGCTGTACAAAGTGCATTCAGTCATTCCATCATATAACAGGCAGAACTAACAGATTGCTGCTGTCTTTCATCAACAGAGGGTAAAGCTTGTGTTGAGGTCTGTAATCTCTGACTGCAAATTTCTTATACCAAGCATGATTTGGGAAAAGGGACCACTGCATGAAGGGTGGAAAAATTTTCTTCTTCCCTAAAGGGCTACCAGGTCTGTGAATTTCAGTTTTGCAGATTAAATGCAGGAGGAAGTCACTGAGCTTTTTCTACACTAAAGTTAAGAGCATATCCCCTGCACAGCATAGGGTGATTTTCCAACACTGCTGCTATAACAGTTCTTTACTTCAGGTCCTGTGAAGAAGAGCTTTCTCACTTGCCCTGCTGGAATAAAAGAATTTTACCAGCTACATCTTCTCAGAAACACGCATCCCACCAAAATGACAAAAATAGATGTTAAAATCCCCAGCTGTTACAGTAATTTCTCTGCTATACAAAAGACCTAGCAAATGTAATATTTGTATGCACTTTAAAGATTGAATGTGAATAAACATTTGGAAGGCTTCTACATGAGGAAAAAGGAGAACTCTAGTTTTTCAAAGCGACTTGGAAGCTGAGTTCCTCTGATTTCCAGTGAGACATTTGAAGACTAAGACTTGAAGTTCAGATGTTCTTATACAAACCTTATCTCCCTCATGCCTCTGTGATGGCACATTGAGCCAGACCCTCTCCACAGTAACCAAAGCTGCTCTGGTGAATTTCATCTACTGGCTGTGCTGGGCAAATTGCAACCTCCTGTAGAGCAGCTGTAAGATACAGCTCATGAAAGAAGACTCTGGAGAATTTCTCTTTTCTCAGCTCCTTTACAATTCTGGGGAACCTCCAGAAGAGAACAAAGATCCTCTTTCAACTAGACAATGATATGCTGACCTGGACCACCTCAGCACAGACAAACTGAGGATTTTGTCTCCCTCCCCTAGCTCTTGGTCATGTACTAATGTGCTAGCTTCCTTCCACATTTCTCCCTAGTGGATATTTCATGTGAGATTTACTATCTCCTTTTAGTTATGTACTGAGGCTCCATTTTCCTGAGGAATTTCTGAGGAAATTTGAAGTAATATTGGTGAATTCCCTTAACGCGTTATTCTCTTGCACATGGAAATTCTTGGAGTGTCAGGCAGGTCAAGCTTTCCAAGGTTTGCTTGCTTCTGGTGACCTATTTCAGGTTTTGTCAGAGAGCCTCAAGTTTCCTTCCCTCCCTTACAATGGCAACATAGGTAGCTAATCTTCAGGGAAATATCTTTGATACTTTTTCAGTTCCTTGTGCTGTTTTTTAGTCTCCCTGGCAGTCAACACCACAACCTGAGTCTTACTGTTAAGTCCCTCTAGATTGCAAGCATAGTGCTGCTACTCCTTTGCTGTGCTAGCCTCTTTAAAAATTTCCCCAAAACACCCTTTTTGCTGTAGATTGTCAGCAGTAGAGGAAATCTCTAACTGCTGCTGCTCATTCAAAATGTTTGGAGGTCCATAAAATACTTCTGTTGATTCTTTATGGGGCTGAAGCGTGGCCTTGAGTGCCTCTGTATGCATGTCTCATGTTTACTGCAGGGAAAACCATCTGACAGTAAAAGCTACGAATGGTGTGAAAACAGCTCTCCAGCATCACAGAACTGAAGCTTCAGCACAGAGATTTTTCTTCAGAGTGGTAAAATACTTCACAGGACAGAAACAAAATGCATGTGGGTGCATTGTTGTGTCCTTTTTGGGAAGCACGTCCAAGGTAGCATCCCACTTGCAAACAGAATTCTTATAGGAAGGCACAAAAAACAGAACCAGAGGCTTTTGGTGAAAACTGTCCCTGCTCCACTGATGCTGACAAAAGCAGTGTTGGTTCACACCAGCTTGAGAAAGACAAGGTAGATGCTGGAGAAACTGCATACATGCCTTCTAAAGGGGGATAACCTTGCCTTCCTGGGGCTTGGTTCATATCAGAAATCTCCCTAAATTCCACTCACATGGAGGAAATAATTCAGAACTCATTATTTCTTTAATCAGATACTAAAGTCCCTGTTTATTTAAAGCTCTGCAGAGATAATCAGAAGTAATCATCATGTGTAATACAAATAAAGACATTCCTCCCTTAATAGTAGGAGCAACTCTAAACCAGTTGCTCTCCAACTGAACTCAGCTGGACTAAGATGAGTTTTTTGTACTTGTAGTGATTATTATTCTGTCACTAAAAGGATAATGGGAGGAGATACTCTGCTTTACAAGGCAATAATTGTATTTGCAGGAAATGAAACGTTCTGAGTCTGAGCCATTAATTGTATTTACAATGGAATGAACCATGAGGATGAAGTCTGAGTCATTCATCTCAGCAAAAGAAGTGGATTATTCCTGCAGATGAGGCATTCTTTCTGTTCTAAGAGAAGGGAAACTAAAACATGTATTATCAATAAAAACTATAGTCACTCCTTCCAATCATGTTCTACCCTCAGATGCATCTCTCTGGGCTTAACTTGTACATGTTTCCACTCCTTAACAAAAACAAGGAACCTCTCCAGCAGCTCTCCCTGTTACATCCTCTGTACATTCATTCTGCTTTAACCAATTGTTGCACAGAATGAACATAATCTTTCCTTTCTTTTACCTTTGTACTCATAGCTGTCTAAAGCTGAGCTGAGATGTCAGCTTCAGTGCTGAGTGAACATAGTACCCAAGATACCCAGGAGAGCACTAATTTGTTCAGGACTCTGGCTGGCACTCAAGAGAGGCAAGGAGAAAGTTAGATCAGATGGGCCCAACTTTTGTGTAAGTAAACATGGGAAAATTCAGACTGATTTGTTGTTTCAGAGATATACAGAGAGACACCAGAGAGACATATTCAAGTGCCCATAGGGAAGGCTGTCCTCTTCACAAATACTGCCATTGCTTATGATGCTGCAGGATCATCTTGGAAATGGTAGCATTTCAGCTGTTACCCCAGAAAAATGGGATATATATTTCATAAGGAGACAAAATATCTCAGAAGTAAACTCAGAGAAAGTAAAATTACAGAAAAGTGCAAAATAAAAAGCTGATACAAACCTTTATGAGGAAAGGCAAATCTTCCATTGGAAAACTTATTTTAGTAGAATCAAATAATCATACCATCATCTGCAACATCTGAAAATGGCTGAAAGTAAAGGAGACATGCCACCACTGTGGTTCAGATAATCCATGGACAGCAAGGATGGTGTAGAAACCACTCTCTATCTCTGCTGCATCTGTAGAAGACGATCTGCAGCACAATGTAGTACGTACATGGTCACATCTATCTTCTTCTATTTAGATTGTAGTTGATACCATGCAGTTACGTTTCATACACTGAGTAACATAATTGTCAAAGAGCCCTGAAGGAAAGATACTGTAAATCATCATCTTAATTAGCCTAAATTCTGCAATGGAAAGGGGGAAAACCTACACAAATTATATTGGTACCTCTCTTCATGGAGATTCCCTCTGGCACCACAACTGGAAGGAGGAGACATCAATGATGCACTTTATTAATCTTGCCTGATAACTATCAAGTGGTAGGGAGATGCTGGAGAGCAGCACTGCAGAAAGGGACCTGGGGGTCCTGGTCAGTGGCAAGTTGAACATGAGTCAGCAGTGCCCTGATGGCCAGGAGGGCCACCTGTGTCCTGGGGTGCATCAGGCACAGCACTGACAGCCAGGCAAGGGAGGGGATTGTCCTGCTCTGCTCTGCACTAGTGTGGCCTCATCTTGAGTACTGTGTGCAGTTTTGGGAGCCACAAAATAAAAAAGACATTAAGATATTGGAGAGTGTCCAAAGGAGGCCCATGAGGATGGTGAAGGGTCTGGAGGAGAAACTGTATGAGGAGCAGCTAAAGTCACTTGGTCTGTTCATCCTGGAGAAGAGGAGACTGAGGGGAGACCTCATTGTGGTCTTCAATTTCCTCACAAAGAAAAGCACAGGGGCAGGTACTGATCTCTTCACTCTTGTAACCAGGGACAGAATTCAAGAAAATGGTATAAAGCTGAGTCGGGGGAGGTTTAAGTTGGATATCAGGACAAGGTTCTCCACGCAGAGGTGGTTGGGCACTGGAACAGGCTCCCAGGGAAATTATCGCAGCCCCAAGCCTCACAGAGTTCAGGCAGTGTTTGGACAATGCTCTCAGGGACCTGGTGTGATTCCTGCACAGGGTCAGGAGTTGGACCCGATCATCCTGACGGGTCCCTTCCAATTCAATTATTCTGTGATTCTGTGTCTACATCAGATATCACATGGAGCAGTAGGAGCAGCTCTGTAATTCAAAGCCATGTGTGCAAAGGGCCTGACATCCCCATCTTTTATTTTGGACTAACTCTAGTCTGCTCCTCTGGACTGAATGCCCATCAGCAGTTGGAGCACATTTGATGGTCCTCTGGAGATTGTTTCTTGGTTTAGTTTCATCCAAAAGGAATTCAGTGTGCACACTCTGAGATGGCAATGCAAAGTGTGAATAACTGTGGCAATTAAGAGATTCACCTCAGAAGTAGTATCTAGATCCAGCTTGAAACACTGATGTAGCTGCAAACCAGGAAACCAGTCTCCCTATATAAATCTCATCTCCAGAGTCAAGAACCTCTCCTGTAGTTTTTCTGAAATGAAGAACCTGATAATATCCTCTGAAAGGCAAATGTGTCTGCAACATTTTGGTTTGGAGTCATGAAGAAAACGGGAGTTTCTTGAGAACTTTGCATCACCTTCTCACCTTTGCTTCATACAGATTAATGTGCAAATAGCCTGAACACTCAGATCCCAGCAATGCAAAATGGAATAATAACAATGTGTGCCTTTACAAAGATGAATAAGACATCTGGCACATGTAGTGGATTACCTAAAACTCGGATATTCACTATTGCACATATATGAGGTTTACTTATCTGGTGAGCTCAAAGGACCTGAAAACAAAAAGAACGGTTTCCCAATTAAGCATTCGTGTACTGAAATATCAGCAATGCTAGCTAGTGCTATATTCAGTGGAAGGAGAGCTCATTTGCAGGTCCTATGTAAATTTTGGGATGATTGGCTCATTTTATGTCAAGTACTTGCATCCATTCTCCATATATTTCCATCTCCAATTTAATACTAGTGCACTGTCGAGGTGGCAATC